>LAPY01000817.1:113688-127842 GCA_000970635.1 Eragrostis tef
GCTCCACCATGTGCTTGCAGGTATCCATTTGCCCCTTGCTTGCGGCGTCATGCAGTGGCCCGATGTTCTCCCACTCCTCCGAGTCAGATTCCACAACCAAGTTCTTAAACTTCTCTACAGCCCGTTTTCCAAAAGAATCAAAACAGAACAAACTTCTAAGAACTTTATTCATGTTCACAAGGAATTGAGCATAACAAGAGATTAAGTTTCCTCTCCAACTAGGAAACTTGGCACCCTCGAAAAAACATAAAAGTAAATGTAGCCCAAGAAAATTTCATATCTGAGAGAACAACATAAGATAAACAAAATCAATAGTGCCATTCAAAATTCCCGCATCGCAATTTCGAACCACCATTACGAGCAAAGGAGCCTCCTTTATCCCATAATAGTGTTAGATCACACCATCCACAGGTACAAGAAGTACTCCTTCGCTAATATTAAAGAGTACGAGTACAATCCCATCCCCACCGATCATAAAGTACTGATGCCAAAACCTTCATCCTAAATAAAAAACCTGGCATTTCGGGGGACGACGGTGAGGAGAGGAGGAGGAGGGGGAGAGCGGGGTTCTCGATCTCACCGATGGCGCGGCTGCGGTCGCAATCTGACGACTCGATGACCCGCGTCATCTCCTCCATCGACTCGGAAGCTGGCACGCATGCGCGGAACAACATCACGTACCCGTCATTAGAGACCTCGAGCCGGACGGATCGAGGGGCAAAGCTCGTGAAAACGGCAAAAGAAAGGGAGAAATTTCAAATTTATCAGGTCGCGTGCCACTTACTCACGCCGCCGAACATCCCGAGGCCGGTGGCGATGATATCCGAGCACGCCGCCTTCTGACGCCGGTTGTTCCCGCCTCCCGGCCCCCGCCTGCTCCCACTCGCCATGGAAGAGCTCCCGCGATGGGGGAAGGTGAGTGGGGTTTTCGGGGGTTGGGGTTTACTGGGGCGGAGGCTTCCTGGGGAAGGAGGAGAGTAGCAATGGCTGGCTCCCCTGCGCAAGGAGCAGCTTTATGGAGTGGAAAAGCAGGGAGACAGGCGCGGGAAGAGAGAGAGAAGCGGGGGAAAGACGAGAGGCCCGGGTGTGCAGTGGTGGTCGACACGTGGCCAAAATGGACGGACAGGATGTCGCCGGGAGTAGTTGTTTTACACGTTGAGTAGGAGAAATGGCACGCGTATGCGCCAACTGCATAGTACACAGCTAGCGCGTACGGGTAGGAACTTTTTCTTGTTTTCCGATCAGTGAATTTTAGATATTTACAATTATTTTGTATCACAAAACTACAATTTTTTAAGTCTATTTTACAACAGAGAAAATTATTTTGGCACACTAAAAAGACACCGCACTTTGTGATATTAGGCACGACACACTACAAATTTGTGACTCCTTGTTGTGCACACTAAATCAAAAAGACGTGATATTTTTAACTGTTTTATCTCATTATAAGAAATACATTATAAATTAAAACTTTGCACGGCTATAAACTGTTTATATAACTTTTCATTGAAAATAATCTTTATTTTTCAACCAAATTATGAGATGAAGAGTTGAAAAAAAAACATCTACAAAAGATCACATGGATAGAAAATGCAACACTTTATCTTTGTACAAAATTTCAACTTCTAATCTATTTCGCATAAGAGATCAAAAAAGTTGCACTTCCTTCTGTTTTAGTGTGTTTGAGTGTGTTGTGGCTAGAAATCACAATTTTGAGTGTAACTGAGCAAAATACAGAAGTTGTGGTGTGCTGTATCGAAACCACGTCTTTCGAGTGTGTCACAGCAAATTTTTCTTTTACAATACTACAATTTTTATGCAAATGCGTGGATGACAGATGAGGCTAGTCTCTATAACACATGTATGATTGACATGTGATACCATGTCACAAAATTTGTAGGTTTCTTGTTACTTGGAATGAAATAGTTATAGTTTTATAAAATTAACAACAAGTATTGTAATTCTGTGTTTCAAAAGCACAAATAGTTGTATGTTTAGGAAATTTACTCAATCGCTATTATTCAACACATTTTCTTTTCGCTCTTTATAGAAGCAAAACTCATGAAAAAAAAACAAGTCACTTCTACCACAGTTTTTTTAAAAAAAGTTCTACAAGATAGAAAATGTTATATCAAAGGTTGATCCGTTGGGAATTACCGGATGACACATCAAGATTACTCCATCCGGACAATTTTACATGAGGTTAGCTTTCCAAATGGCAAGAAAATAAAAATGTCTTGAGGGAGTGTGAGTGTATTCTCTTCTCTCTCTTTGTTTTTTAAAAAATATACAGGCCTGATTAGGTAGTATGACTTTCATACCATCTAGTGTAACATACAAGTTTTGAAATATATTCTCCAAAATTTTGATATTTGATTAAATATTGTTTATTTTAGCTGTGAACTCAGCGTGCTCCCGCCGACGAATTGTGTAGAGGAATGTGGCACGCTATAATGTACAAACATAGGGTACCTTTTTGGAATGATAACTTTGGTACGTGGGAAGTAAACCAACAATTCTAGGAAGGCAACCTCATATGAAGGCTTAATTAACAGTACTATGAGGAATTTCGATTGCAGCACTATAAGGGGAAAATGGTTCGCAAAGAAAAAAGAGAAATGTAGATGCAACACTATATAAGAAAAAAGAAAAAAACAAAGAAAAGGTTAAATCTTTTTAGGAACAAAGAAAAAGTTAAATGCAAAGTGTTATGTGGGCTGCTAGTCTGTACGGCCCACAAAGCCAGCCAACATTAGTGGGCTGAACGGGGAAAACAGTCCGGTGGTGCTGTTATCCAGTCCATTATCCAGGCGGGGGGCAGTTGCTCCTCGGCGAGCAGAGCGAGAGGGAGCAGACGAAGGGCCACGGCAGGCAGCCTCCCCCACCCAGTGGTGGTGCGGGTCGTGGCTCCTCGTCCACACCCAACCCATGTCGGGCGCCTCCTGCCTCGCCCCTCCCCCTCCCCGGCTCCCATGCCCGAGGGTTCGGCTCCCGCCTCCCTCCCCCTCCTGCGCCGCCGGGAGGCCGTCGCTCGGCTTCGGGCCTCGGAGGGCGGCTCCAGCCAAGGTACGGCGCGAGAAACCCGTTGCCTGATTCCAGCTGTCTTCTTCCATGATCGCCGCGGTTTAGCGGAGCCTTGGGTTCAGTAGCGTTTGGTACATCCTCCATTTTTAGTAGTACTATAGTAAAAGACCGTTGATGTGGTGAATTCTCGCCTCGGTTAAGACGGCGGGCTTGAATCTGGGTCTCAAAGGGGTTGGCTGTACCTTGTCTCTGTTCACTAGGTGGATTTTTCATGAGAATTAAGGAAATTGTCCGGTAGCAATCGGTGGTTTGTTTAGGGTTCGAGAAACCGCATACGTTTCTCTTTTAGTCTAGATGCCTGTAACAGTCTAGATGCCTGTATTAGTGTACAGTAGATGCCTGTATCAGTCTGCAGACGTTTCCGAATTGTACTTATGTTTGGAATAGTTTTGGGTTTTCCTCTTTGCTGACCTGGCCGTGCGCATTTAGGGAAGGAGATTGGTGCACGCCTCCTGCTTCAGGCAGGACCAGGATGGACTGACAACATCCGATGATGGCAGTGGCTTCAAGGCCATCGCGCAGTCGGAGAGTTCTTGGTCCATGGAGGCGAACAAGGAGGAGTCAGAAAATACAAATACAAATGATGTATGCGATGGAAATGCCAATGAGGAGGGCTGGTTCGTCCGAGTGCAGAAGGTGAGTCTTATTTATCTGCTTGCAGATATATACTCAGTAACTTGAGGTGGTCGA
The DNA here is from genome assembly GCA_000970635.1 of Eragrostis tef. NCBI lineage: Eukaryota > Viridiplantae > Streptophyta > Magnoliopsida > Poales > Poaceae > Eragrostis > Eragrostis tef. The sequence goes on from LAPY01000817.1 coordinate 117,463, forward strand.
TGCTAGTTGTTTTTGGATGATTATATAGACAAATTAGTACTACTGACAGTCCTACAAGGTTACACCTGATGCATGACTGAGAGCGGCTTTCATATGGCAATTTCTTTGCTGAATTGAACCTGAGCAGACCACAACACGAGTTGCCACGGGATTTTAGTTTGTCTTTTACTATTTCTCACTGTTTGTTTATATCACACAAACAGGAGCATTTGCCCAGATAACACAAAAAGTTAATGTTTTTCCATTCGAAGTGTTTGACCGAAGTACCAAGCAACATTGTTGTAAGGAGAGAAATGGAAGTCTTATTGTTGCATGAAACTAAACTAAATAACATCGTGACTATTAAATAACTTGAACTAACATATAGAACATTATACCACTAAGATATCTGAATATTGAACTCTGAGCAATCTCAAAGGAGAGAAAAGATAGAGCTAGTATAGATTCGGTTACATGAATATCTGTGGTGCCACTTCTATGCACTATTTTTTGAACATTCATGATAAATCAGATGTAGTGTGATGAGTTAAAACAGAAATGATTGTTTCATTCATCCATTTGGTTCAGCTTGATTATTTTGGTTGGCTGGAATTCGATTCGGATTATTAGGTTCCCATATTTTTCTTCCATTATCATAGCATCGACTCGTCTGGGTTTGAGTGGAGATCCATTGGACCATCTACCATCAAAATCAACTCAATGAACTTTGTATATGCCAATTAAATGGACATATGAAATCGTTTTTTCTGCTGGGATTGATGTGCATATTTATCTGAGTTTCAAGGTAACATGTAGGAAGTGGGATGATCATTTCGATGCTTATACAAATTTCCAACAGACCAACAACTCACTTTCATTGCCTTATGCAACACTAGTTATTGTCATTGTTGAAGCTATCTTCATTGATTATATATATAAAAAAAGCTATTTTCATTGTCTAGACAGTAATAATTCTTGTTAATGTATCAGATTAAAGATGATGTACAGGACAAAATATTAAGATTTCAGAGCGAACGCTGGATGGTACCTTGGACTGGAGAAACCATTGCTCAGGTTCTTTCTTTTATCCACCTTTTGTGGTCATCCTATATCCATTATATAAGTACTCCTTTTTTGTGTAAATTATATAAGTACTCATTTTATATTACATAAAAGCAGGTCATGATTTTATGGATTGCTACGTTTTGGCTTGTGGGCTCCTGGATAGTGCCATTCTTGGCTCATGCGGCTGGCTTTAGCAAGGAAACTTTGACACACAGAGGCCAAGCACTATATAGCCTATTGACGGACATAACTGAAGGCCTTGCTGGGATTGCTATCCTTCATCAATGTCTTGGTAGATTCCGTCCCCTCCCTCCAGGCTGGTTTGAGTTCAACTTAAAGGGCAGATGGTACTTGGATGTAGCTTTGGGGTGCCTGTTATTCCCATTAGTCAATTTACTTTCTCACATCAACATCAGCCTAGTCCCAATGTCACCAAGTCCAGTTGTGGGAGTGTCCAGTGTGGAGCAATCCATTGTGGCCCGCGACCCTGTGGCGATGGCCTTATATGCTGTGGTGGTCACTGTGTGCGCACCTATATGGGAAGAGATTGTATTTCGGGGTTTCCTTCTTCCGTCTCTAACACGTTACATGCCAGTTCCATGGTCGATCCTAGTCAGTGCGGCAGCTTTCGCGCTCGCGCACTTCAATGCGCAGAGGGTGATGCCTTTAATATTTCTCGGGGTAGTGATGGGAGGTGTCTTCTCAAGGTCGCGTAACTTATTGGCATCAATGGTGTTGCATAGCCTATGGAACGGTTTTGTGTTTTTGGATTTAATGAAATGAACTATGCTGATACTTGTTCCCGGTTCAGACTTGGATATCTCCTGACAATCTTTGGGTCTCAAATCAATGGAGAAGATAGAAGCTATTCCATTTAGGATGAAAAGAAGTCATGTAAGACAGTGTCTAAAGTAGATGAAATAGGGAAGAGAAGAGGGAACAGTTGTGGCCGTAGTCCAGGAAGACCAATAGACAACAAAACACAGTTTTTTTCCTCAAGATTTTTGTTGTGTAGGTTACACATTAATGTGGCTTTAGGACTTGTAGCATCTTTATGGCGCTCATGCAGAATTTTATATTATCATTGCAGGAGAATAATTGTCTTATTGTATAGAATTCCCAATCCTTGTTCAACTGTGTATTCGATTACTTGTTACATGCTCTCTCAAAGAGAAAAAGGAAGAAAGAAAAGGAAATCCTTTATTCTTGTTGTATTGGCCAGCTTTATGTGTTCTATTCTCTTTTTTTATTTCTCAAATGAATCAATTAATAGACTTTTTAGAGTTGTAGCCTTCGGTGGTTATTACCTCATGTCGCCTTTGATGGTGTGAATAAGTTGTGTTATGAATCAATATTGATAATCTTCCAATCTTGTGGCTAGTACCAGTGAACAGTCTTATTGCCCTGAGCTTTTACAATCTGAAAACGTCAAGCTGGCACTGCAGATTGTTTTCTCTGGGCAAATAACATAATTTTTCTTATGCTCCTGATACTGAATGCATCTATATAACAGTGGTATTCGACTTCATACGGCATCACGGTTGTTTTCGATGATCAGTGAGTGATGACAGGTCAAGTAGCAAAAGATGGTACACATGGTGCTGTGAGCTTCAAAAGAAATATGGCACTGATAACTTGATAAGTATGAAATGGTGTTGTGAGTATTTTCTATAACAAGATCTCACTTAAACACAACTGATCTAGATAATATTTATGGATTTTGATGATAAGGCGCGGTTAGAGAGGCAAGCCGGCCATCAATGCAACAGCCATGGCCCATGGAAAGAAAGAAAGAAATGGTTGGTGGCGCAGAGAGGGAGGGAGGCAGTGAGGCAGGCGACGAGGAACCGCACCCTTGGCGGGGAACTGAATGGAATCATCGTTGTTGATAACTCCAACCGCCCGTCTGGCTGCCCTTTTATTTGCAATCTGATTCCATTTCTTTGCTGCCAGATTCTTCTAGTTTGTTTCTGGTTAAAGTTTGATGAGATCATATGAATAACTTTCAAAAGATCTAAAATATTTGGATACATAGACAAGGTGGTAGAATAACCTTGAAAGAAAAGGTGGTAGAGTCCTGGTGTTTCGATGACAGGTGGTCCCACACGTCATCTGCTGTTCCTCCGCACGGGGCCACAGGTCATTTAGCCATGGGTAGTACGGCACACGGTACAAATGAACGACGGAGTGGGCAGTTTCCGGTCACTACAGCCTGGCGCGGCGTCTCCGCGGCAGCTTCACATGCGGGGTGGGGCGCCATAATTACCGGATCAACCAACACCATGCCAGACCCTTTTACCGTATCAGCCCATGCGGACGGGTCCCACACTACCGTAAGTATTGCTGGACCTACCGGACCACGTGTTTGTTCACTTCTCGGTTTACGTTCGCGCTCGTGCTATAAGACGCGCGCGCGCACGTTGGTGGCATTCCCGAACCCGAAATTTAAGCAAGCGCAGAGAGAGAAGAGAAGTTAAGCGGCGCTGCGATTCCGTTCCACCTCCACCGGCGGTGCCGTCCCTGTGCTTCCCCGCTCCACCAGGAGGAGGAGAAACCAGCACCAGGAATCCAAGGCGGGGAGGAGGGGAAGAGAGAGCCAGAGGCGGAGGAAATGGCGGCGGCGTGGTCCTCCGTGGGTCTCGTGGCGGTGGCCGTCCTCGTGGTGGGCATCGCAATGCCCGCCTCCGCCGCCGCCGGGCACGCGCAGCCTCCGGCGCCGGCGCCTGCCAGCTACGGTGAGACATCACGCGCCGTCCCCTCCTCTGCTTCCGTTCACCCCTGCCTGCGTCCTCTCTTTCATTACGCGTGTGGCGGGAACAGATAGGGAGAAGAAAGAAAGAAATGGCTGGGGGAGCAGAGAGGTAAAAGCAGCAGGCGACGAGGAACCGCGCCCTTGGCAGGGAACTGAATGGAACCGTCCTTTTTCTTCTTCTTCTTCCATTTTTTTTTTTTGATAGGAATGGAATCATCCTTGATAACTCCAACCGCCCGTCTGGCTGCCCTTTTCTCTGCAATCTGATTCCAATGCTTTGCTGCCAGATTCTTCTTGTTTGTTTCTGGTTAAAGTTTGATGAGATCCAAGGTAGAAACATACGAATAACCTTCAAAAGATCTAAAATATTTGGATACATAAACAAGATGGTAGAATAACCTTGAAAAGATCTAAAACTTTTGGATGTGTAGAAAAGGTGGTAGAGTACTACTACAGCACATGGAAATTTCATGTCTCAAAAACAAAACAAAAAACAGAAATGCAAACATCAACATAGAAGTCCTGGTAGTACTTCGATGCCAGATGGTCCCGCACGTCATGTGCTGTTCCTCTGCACGGGGCCACACGTCATTTAGCCATGGGTCTACGGCGCACGGTACAAATGAACGACGGAGGGGGCAGCTTCCGGTCACACAGCCTGGCGCGGCGTCTCCGCGGCAGCTTCACATGCGCCATAATTACCGGATCAACCAACACCATGCCAGACCCTTACCGTATGAGCCCATGCCGCTGGGTCCCACACTACCGTAAACATTACTGGACCCACGGGTCAGTGACTTCCAAGCGCGTACCCTTCTCGTAGTCACTGGTCTCTGCCTAGTGCGCGCAAGGCCGTCGAGTACTTGGGCCCGCATGTCATCGTCTTGACTGGGACCACGTGTTTGTTCAATTCTCGGTTTACGTTCGTGCTCGTGCTATAAGACGCGCGCGCGCACGTTGGTGGCGTTCCCGAAACCCGAAATTTAAGGAAGCGCAGAGAGAGAACAAAGCACTATAGAGAGAAGTTAGCGGCGCTGCGATTCCGTTCTGCTGCCACCTCCAACGGCGGTGCCGTCCCCTGTGCTTCCCCGCTCCGCCAGGAGGAGGAGAAACCCAGCACCAGGAATCCAAGGCGCGGAGGAGGGGAAGATAGAGCCAGAGGCGGAGGAAATGGCCGCGGCGTGGTCCTCCGTGGGTCTCGTGGCGGTGGCCGTCCTCGTGGTGGGCATCGCAATGCCCGCCTCCGCCGCCGCCGGGCACGCGCAGCCTCCGGCGCCTGCGCCTGCCAGCTACGGTGAGACATCACGCACCGTCCCCTCCTCTGCTTCCGTTCACCCCTGCCTGCCTGCGTCCTCTCTTTCATTACGCGAGTGTCGTAAGGCCTCCTCAAGTGGGCACGAGTTCTTAGCACATGGCACTCTTAATTCAAGCTGATCTTTTGAACAGATACATGGTCCAAAAAAATATAAATCGTTTTGGGTCCATGCTAGTTCATTTATAAAAGGAAACGCAGCGAGATGCATTACGAAAAATAAGCTTCCTTAGAATTAATGTTAATCTAAGTGAACTCTTTAAAATAGGATGGCACATGCAGAAGTTTCGTGTTTGCAGTCAAAGTTCCACCAAAATTCCAACTAGACCTACTATATTCTTTTCACATTTAACCAACCTGTTCAAACAGGTCACTTTAGTTCGATGATGCATGACATCTCTGACTTGGGCATGCCAATTTGGCAAATATTGGATGGAGCCACCTGTTTATTAACTGCATACAGCGGATTAAGTAGTATAACTCCGCATATCTTGATGAACTAATGAGGATCTGATACCAACTTGTATCACCAATCAGTAACCATTCAGTTGACTGCCTGTCCTTGAGTTGATGCGATAACAGCTGCCTGGTTGATTGAGAAAATTCAGTTTTATCATAACAATCTCATGATGGAGGCTAGTCTCTGTTAGCCATGTTTCTTTCTTGCCCCATGCTTGACCAATCCAAATACGCAATAATTTACAGTTATATTATGGAAGGATTGTTGCTGTGGGTTGCATCTCTTGCCTACCCCAACTTCCTTAGGACTAAGGCTTTTCTGCTGCTGCTGTTTTGTTATGAAAATGATTGTTCTATAGATTCCTCATAAAAGTTAGTGTGCAAGCTGCAGAGGACATTTTTCTGGTGGGCATAGATGCTTATATGATGATCACACTAGAAGGGTGCTTTCTGTCCACCTGTCAATCATCTGAGTTGGAGTTGGCTTGCACCTTGCTTTCCTTGGTAGTACGCGTGTTTCCTTGAGTAGCTTCCACTGAATGCATGGTACCTGGCAACTGATCATCTTCACTTGCGTTTGAAGGATGTTGAGAATTTTGCTTTGTTGAAAGCGACTTCAAATTCTAGAAGTTTTCAACACTAGAAATAAATGAAACTACAACTGCACTACATATGCCACGCATTTCTTTATTTAATCAGTAAGTAGGTATATTTGATTCTTCAATCAAAAGTTAACTGCGAAGTTGCTTTTGATCATGTTGATAACTGGTTAAACAGTTGTCCCTGTGAAACATTTTGAAGATGGCGATTGAAGTCAGTCATCTCCTTTAAATAATTGGGTGAATTTTGAAACTTTAAGGATGCTGTGCTGGAAACTTTGGGGTCCCAGATTCAACTAGCTTCAATTATTTATGGTAGAAGTTTGTGAAATGAAACCATTATCAACGAACCTGTCGTTTTTGAGCTTCGATATTTTAAGAATCTGGTTTCTCTTCAAAGTATCTATTATTGTTGCCTCCGCTTAACCATTATCACTAATTTACGATGCAGGCACATCGATTGACCAGGGGATCGCATACCTTTTGATGCTGGTGGCACTTGTGCTCACATACCTTATCCACCCATTGGATGCCACCTCTCCATACAAGCTCTTCTGATCCTAATATTCGATCATCGGTTACTGGGAGAGCTAATATATCGATGATTTAGGCTATATCGAGGTGCTGTATTTTTTGTATGCTCGACTGATGGTTCTGATCATGCGCGATTCTGTTTTTCTGTCATAGATATGCCGCCCGCCCCCCGGTAGTCCCCGGTCGTTCTGTATACTTCAGATTCTCTAGTCTGTTTCACTGGCTCAGCGTTGCATCCCATGTTCTGTGCTGCTTAGTAGATCGAATTTATGCAGTTTGCATGTGACATGGTGATCTGTTGTGTTGTGGGCCAAAAGTCTATATCAACACCTTACTTCGGTGCAAAATCGTGCAAGTTGAGTTGAGATGCACCATCGGGTTCGGCATGTAATAATATTATAAAGTTACCATGTGCTAGTTCGTTTGAACTATGGCGTGAAGTTGCTGCTTATGGCGTAGCTAATAGTCAAGATAATTTCAACGTCAACGAAAAAATTATATAAAAAAATCTACCTGTAAGTACTAACCACATAATGCATTGAAATTATATAGGAGTATACGATAACATTTAGGAAAAAAACCTTTGAACATACATTTTGTAGGACATTTCCTAGACTCTAATAATAAATGAAGGAGAACAGTAATAAAACTGAATAAGCACATACTACAAAAGAATCGCCGTCCGTGGGGATCGAACCCACGACCACGTGGTTAAAAGCCACGCGCTCTACCACTGAGCTAGGACGGCTTAATGTACTTCAATTCATTATTAAATATATCACAATACGGGCCTGGCTAAAAATACCATGTACTTTCAGGATCAAGCAGTTCTGCCAGATTGCATAGCGTACAAGATGGAACATATTCAAGCATGATTGCATATCCTTTCGAGATCAAAGACTGGCTCGGTTTTGTCGAAAGTCTGGTTTTCGGTAAAAATAGAACCTATGTACTATAGCGTTATCAGTTGCTCGTCGATTATGAAAACCCTATTTGAGATACAATCACACAACGTCATTCACCTTTTGATGCTCCTTTTGTTGTCAAAGCATGAAAATGATAAGGTTGCATGCTACATTCCATATAGGAAGGGATGGTTTGCAAGATCAATGGAAAGAATGAAGCTTTTAAACATAAATGGTACAATAACATTTATTTTTAGTAATTCAAAGATTAATACTAAGAAACATGTCTTAAATGTGACGAACCAAGTGACAACTAGAATATGACCCGTCAGGTAGGGTGTAAAACAACATGTGTTTGTAAAAAGCCAAAACGTTAAACACCCTGCGGTGGCAAAGACGACCGCGGGGCAGCGGCACCATGGATCTTTTATTTCGACCCGTGGCATACACGCCAAACACCATACACCACTTGCCTCTCACCACACAAACATGCATAATGGAAGATGAGCCCAACAAAATTTTGGATCGAACTCAGGAATGGCCACTGAAGTTTCAAATCTACCATTTTAATTAACCATCAGATGGGCAAATTGTTTAAACCTTCTGCCATTGGATCACAGAAGGTAATACAGTAGAACCAGACCAAAGAGACAGCTTGTGCAACAAAATAGATAGGAAAATCATCAGCTAATTATCGTTGCAAGTGGCCGCTGTCAACCCATCGCATATTTCTGTGTCCAGCTCCTGGCGGTGGACTCGTATTTCACCCGATCAGTCTTGTACATGTGAGCTATCTCAGGAACCAATGGGTCGTCAGGGTTTGGGTCTGTCAATAGGGAGCAAATCGACAGGAGTACCTGAATATAGAAACATGTGAGATAAAAACATGGCTGGGAAACCGATTTTGACAAATTGTTGAGGGGCCAAACTCCTTGATAGGCTACAGTTCTGTATTCACATTGTTGGCCTGAACCAATTAGCGAAGAACCGTCGGGAATCAAAGAAATTACCAACCTTAGAAACTGTCAGTGCTGGGCTCCACTGTTCCTTTAAGATATCAAGGCAGATGCTCCCGTTGCTATTAATATTCGGATGGAAAACCTTGGTCTTGAATGCAACCTGCAATAGAAGTTGTCATGCATAAGCTTTGAGAAGTAAAAAAGAAAAACCATAAAACGCTTTGTAGAGCAACCTCCATCGGAAGTACTCATAGCTGTGTGAAATGCATTCTACAAGAAGCATAAATAAGCAGTTTGTGGATCACAAAAAAAAACACCATTTGATTTTACTGTTTTAATTTGAGATACAGGGCATAGGTATAAATGTACATAGCTCAACGTGAACCAGTGGACATATATCAATGTGCAGCTGAAATCTGTACAATAACCAGATGACTTCATACCTTCGGTGGTTTGAATGGGTAATCCGGAGGAAAGTGGATGGTGACCAAAAAGACGCCACCAGAATATGGGCTATCTGATGGACCCATTATGGTCGCTTGCCAGTGGAACATATCTTCCGCCACTGGGCCTGTTCATGTTCCAACGCAAGCATTTTAGTCACACAGATGAAGCTCGAACGTCAATTTAGAGAAAGGAAAAACTATGACACATCCTGAAAACAGAGAATCATATGTACTCGCATGTTTGATAACTATGAAGGCTTATTCATGGACACTACATATTTTGCCTACACAGAAATGTTGCTCTCTCGATCAAGGTTTACATTATCGTTCAGATCGAGCAAACCGGCCGCCACTGTGATAACCGCTCGAAAATCGGACAAACGTTCAAATTTGAAAATTTGAATTCAAAATATCAAAAATCGATCGATTTCGTCGATAATCGACCGATTCGGCTCGATTATCGACCGATTTTACAGATAACCGAGAAAGTAAGAAAAATTGCGAACTCTTCCGGCATTTTTTTGACCTATCAAACGAACTCGTTTTCGTGTATGGTTTCCACCAATCTGCTGCAAATGATGTCTAGTTTATTTACATATTTTTTGTTTCAAAATTTTTTCAATAATGGAGCCAGGGTAAGTGGATAAGTTGAGTTTTCTTTTTTTTTTCAACTTTCTCACCCAGAAATTTTCAGGCAATTTTTTGACCCATCAAACAAACTCGTTTTCGTGTATGGTTTCCACCAATCAGCTGCAAATGACGTCTAGTTTGTTTACATATTTTTTATTTAATTTTTTTTCAAATTTTCAAAAATTTCAAATTCGAAAACCGGTGTACCGAAGTTATCGGACCGGACCGATAACCTCGATAATCGCAATTATCGATAATCGTCGATATTGCAAACCCTGTTAGGGCCTCAGCGGGATGGCAAAAGTGTTCCAACTGTTTCGTCACTTTTTTTGTTACCTGTTTGAAAACGTACTTTGGTAGTGAAATTTTTCGATCACGTAAAAGGCACACATCACTATACATTCTAATGTTTTCTTAAATTTATAGAAGCATTTTGAGTTTTGGGACTTCAATACTTCATGTGATATCTGCCGAATACCCTACTTCCAACACACATACATGGTGAAATGTTTTAACAAAAATCCCAAAAAGTACTTTCAAGTAGGAGTGAACGTGAAACAAATGCACACCAAATTTGAGCTCATAATTCAACATATTTTCAAATATAGAAAAAGGAAACATTTCGAAAAGGCAAAAGTCTTTTTCACTTCCTAAACAATTTACTTTTTCCGTTTCACACCCTAAACAAAATGGTGGCTTACGTAACTCCATAAAAAAAATCTATTTGGTGGTAATATACA
>LAPY01000817.1:128655-142075 GCA_000970635.1 Eragrostis tef
CGGACCGATAACCTCGATAATCGCGATTATCGACCGATAATCGTTGATTTTGCAAACCCTGCTCTCGATGCAATGTTTGACAACTATTGAGGCTTCTTCATGGAAGCTACATATTTTGCCTATAGAGAAATGTTGCTCCCTCGATGCAATGTAATCAAATGACTCTTGCAGAGATTCAATGCTTCTAAGTGAACTAATACTGAATTACGCATCAGTGCAAGCAAGGAGGTGGTATAATTATGAGAACTGACAAGACGGACAGTAACCACAACTGAATGCGTGCTGCTGAGCATGTAGAACTCTGCACACTACTACTATCCTGAATCTGTTGAAAGAAACTGATGACATGAAATGACCATAAGAAGGCCCGACATCTCGGCGGATCCAACCGACAGAGCAATAAGGCATGATGCAACGCCCAACCTTTCAAACCGTAGAAGAAGCTTTAAGGCAATTTTCCAAACTTAGACCAACTCTTCTTACCCCCAGCCACCCACCACATTCACAGCCCCAACGTACAAAATTCAAAATTCATCCTAGTAGATCTACCCACAGATCTAGCCGCAGAGAGCCTAGACTCTAGAGGCAGAACAACTCAAAGTTCACGTTCGTCTCAGGAACTTAAAAAAGTAAGGCAGTAGTAGTAGGCTAGCAGCAGCTGCAGGAAGATGAGGCGGGGGAACAAAAATTACCAGCGCTGCAAGAGGTGGGCGGATCCTTCTGCAGGTCCTTGAGCTCCTTGAGGATCCGCTTCGACGCCATCCACCTCCTCCCCTTATCCTCCTCCTACTTCCTCCTCTTTCTTCCGACGAAAAGCTAGCACCGCGCCTTGCCTACCCAAAGCGAACCCAACTCAATCTAATCAGAATATCAGATGGAGGAAGGAGGAAGCGAGTGGGGATCGGGGCGTATAAATACGGAGGCGGAGGGGACGGAGGTGGCGTGGAAGCGAAGCGGAGAGAGAAGATTTGGTGGTCGAAGAAGCTGGGCGGTTCTGGAACCTTCGCGGCGCACGCGGTTTGGTTTCGTTCGTTTGGATTGGAAGAAACGGACGGGGAAGCGCGCCTGTCTATTCTCACCCACTGCGGCTTCATCCGCCGTCCATCGAGATCCAACGCTCCTCGTTTTGCCTTGGTCGTCTCTTCGTCTAAAGTCAAATGGGACCACGTGTCAGTCAATCGTCGTCTTTGACCGGTAGGCTGCGCGGCTGAAGATGACCTTTATGTCTTGGAACCATTTATACTTTGTTTCACAAAACCATAATTTTTAAAATTTATTTCACAAATTATAACTTATTTTTTACCTCTAGCAACAAAAAACTACAACTTTTGTGGTAGATGTGTGATTGACAAGTTAGACCGGGCTATGTGACACTTGTGTGAATGACAGACATGACCAAACAACAAAAGTTATAGGTTTATATTACTATGGGCTGAAATAGTTATAGCTTTATAAAATAACTTTTAAAAATTTTAGTTTTGTGATACAGCAACACAAAAAGTTGTAGATTCGTAAAAGGATTAAGTTTAACTTTGAACTCCCGATCTTTGTCTCGGTTCAGCTTCGGTCTCTTATCTCTTAAACCGGTTATATTTGGTCCATCATCTCATACCATTCAACATTGGTCCTTTAGTGTTTCTTAAGATGGTTTTGAACGCGTGAGTGCTAACTAGGATCCAATGATGGAATTAGACTGATTCTCCTCTCTCTCTTTCCTAGCTCGTACTTCTGTCTCAATACTCTATCCAAAATTTCCTCATTCTGTATGTGATCTCCAAATTGAATTATCGTGCCCCTTTGGCTCCCAAACAAGGCGGCAAAAAATTGAAGACTTGATGATGCTCATGTTTCGAGCGATTAAACATGCGCCTTCAATTAAACAGATAGGACCAAGAAGTCCAAAAGCATCGATGAACCACTGACCTTTTCAAAGAATTGAAGCAAAGCCCATGGACGGACATGACAACGAACCTACGGCACGGAAAGAAGATGTCATTTTGATATGTGATTGCGATGCTATTTGCAGCGGCAGGTCAATTAAGATTTAAAAGATTTAACGTTTTCTTAGAAAAATCGAACAAGAAGAGGGCACATAAAAGAAATGCCACGTCAAGTCTAACACATTGAATCCTAATCAGCACGACCACGCATGCGAAACCATTCAAAAGCCACCTAAAGACCGATGTTGAATGGTTAGGACCAAACATAATCACCTCAAGAAATGAGGGACCACAGCTGAACAAGACAAAATTAGACTTAATCCTTTGTGAAATTTACTCTAGTTTTTATTAATCTATCATTACCAGATCGGAAATAAATCATGGATTCGTGGTCTCTGGCAACGGTTTATTACTTGGACATATGATGCTGAAATAACATATATACTATTAGCATGTGATGAATCATATTCACAAGTTTCAATTATGTTTGGCCTTATCTTTGTTATTGAGCGACAATGAAAAAGCTGATGATGTACATAACCATAAGATCACACCCAACAAAAAAAAGGATTAATGTGGCCAAACACCAAGTCTGAAAGCCACATTTTAGGTCTTGCATCATCACTGAACATGGGTGGACAGAGTGATCTAACACTAACAACAAACTGAATAGTATAAAATTCGATGCATCTAAAGCAACCAAATAACATAATAATCAGGCAGGGGAGAGGGAGACTCACGCAGCAGTCAGTCGATGCAGTTCAAACATAAGTTTGCTGAGCGGACTTACTTTCCTTGTTTAGTTTCAAAACAAAAAAGGGGTTTCAGTTTCTGGATTCGAATTGTCTATGTAGGTGCATTAATAAAAACAACACTCAATCATACAGGTTTCACGCTGAAGCCCGTCATCATACAGTTTTGGTCACGACGAGACACACGCAGTTAGCAGCACACCAACACCGCTCTAGGGTTGCTTTATGGTCAATTCAGCTCGCAGATGTAGTACCCCATCAATGAAGAAGAGGCTGTCATCAGCCATAAAAGATGGCCATGGAATCGCAAAGAGATTCCGGTACCCAACCGCCTTCCCGCCAGTGAAGGTATAGTAGCCCTTGTATTTGCTAACAAACTCCCCGGATGGCCTTGTTCTTGCAGCAAATTCATAATCTACCGTAACACTTGTTGAGCCTTTCTCTTGCATCCCCAGGAAGAGACCAAAGCAATGGAAGGCGCTTTGCTGATCCATGTTACAGTGTGCTGAGAGGAAGAAACCCTGTCCAGCTAGATGGAATGCTTGCGAGTATATCCTTCCAGATGGAAAAAGTCGGCTGCACTCCTCACGCTTCAGATCCAAGTATGCTATGCATTGCGGATAAGGTCGATCAAACTCAACCACCTTAAGTGGACGATATTTGTAAGCTCGCTCAGCATATTTACGGCAAGTCGTCACATCTGCAGCAAGGGTACGCTGCCGATGCGGTGCATCAGCTTTGTAAAGGAGTGCCTCTGTGACACACTTAGTTGCTTGGTCATGCTCCAGATCATTACAAGCAAGGACCTTCCGCAACTTCCGGCAGGTCATATGGCAGAACCGAACAAGGGGCAGCAAGCGAGTCCCCAAGATTTCACGCCTCTCATCCAATTTCGGGTATTGAGCACGTGCCCACTTGATCACAAAGTCGTAGATAGCGTCCTCTGATGCCACCTGAAGGTCATTGCTCCATAGGATGGCTTCAATCCCAGCAAGAGGAATGTTCATTGCTTCATCTTGAAACCTGAAAAGAGGAAGCACTCCTTGAGTACACCATGCTGGGGCAATAACTTAGTTGCTGGGTTATTAAAAAGAGAGTACTCACTTAGTCAAATCCTTGTATTTGTTGGCAAGAAATTCCTTGGCAGCATCAGTCAGTGGCTGAACAGCAGTAGCCATAGAAATGCTGGAGGGGAGATCCAAATAGAGCAGTGCAGATTCTGTGGTCATAGGCAAACTTCTAAGCAATTGACTGCAGTGCCTCATACACGAAACGACCTCAAACTTGTCCGCAATCATCAAGATATCCAGCAGAAGGGTTGGCTGAGTCGTGTTCAACTTTCCACTATACATAAAGCTTAAAAGCTCCATGAGGGCATTTTCCTCTGTTCAAAGTAAATGTAACGATCAGGAAGGCGGAGAATCACACCATATTGCTGTTATAAATGATTAGACTTTTAAGTTAAGCATATGAACCTGAATTCCTAGTGATAATGAAGGAAAGATGCATATTGGTTTATATATTGAGCCTCGTACAAATAAAATATTCAAGTGTATACCTCATTTAGATGATCATTTCAGTACTAAATATCTTATCATTTCGGTAACCGGCAGCGGCAGGATCACTCAGAATAGACAGAAATTTAGGTTTAGGCAACAAACCAAACAATGAAAATTCGAGTGCATTGCAGCTCCTAGATTACCTGAAGCAGTTATTTTAAGAGTCGCGTGCCTCTGATCAGATTCTTTCATGCCATTTGAGAAAAGCTAACAAGAACAACACAGATGTGTAAGGTAGCTAACCATACCATGATTCAAGTACTTTATTAGTGCATTTGAGAAAATTAATAAATACCTTGTAAAAGAAAGGGCTTTTAGCAGCAAGAATTGCAGAGCTGATATAGATAGACTTTACTCTCAAAACCTGAGTACACTCCATACTCCAGGATGAGTCACTGCTTTCGCCATCCTCACCTAGCAAAGCGAATATCCCACAAAATGAATGAACGGCAATTAGAAAAAGAACAAAATGGTGCGCAGGCATCACAAGGTGAGTGTTATACTCGTAACCCTTTAAGAGTGTTATGTGAATTGCAACACATGTAACTTCAACACTGGAAATAAGGGCAAAATGCTTTCCCGAGATATCAAACGGGGGATAAAATAATCAGAGAGCAAAGAAAGAATGGATTCTTCTCAGTTGCTTTAAGTAGTCTAAGTCAAATATCTGACAAGGAAATTAACTGCAACAAATTACTCCCAACAATCTCAGAAGTCAGAATCACTTGTGGCTTAAGAATCAAATACATAACTTAAAATACTTAGTCTCCAGCATATTACATTTATTTTTTATGCTAACCAGTAACCACCAATAGAACTAAACAAGCTGATTTAGATTGTGTGCGGTTCGAAATCATCTACCACCAGAAGGCCTTGAAAATGCAATGCGTTAAAAATTTGGGAATGGTGCATGCAGTTTACTGAATATACGTGTCTCCTATTTCCTGAAACCCAAAAACTTATAAAATTGAAATTGAAAAACACAATTTATAACAATACTTATTTGCACTGACCATCATGCCCAATACCAGGTGGAGATTCTTCTATCATATCTACAGGCTCCTCAGTCCCTTCCTCATAGGCATCACATTCTTCTGCTTCAACTTTGCAGTTTGTTGAGTCTGACATGTACTTTCCAGATTCTGGAGCATGGTCGTAGGACAAATGTTTCTCAGCATGAGATTTTACGTTTCAGTAAAGTTGATAATCAAGGAGCATGCAAAACTATAACTACACATAATGGGAACAAACTACAAGGCACAGCAGAAAAACCAATGTGATATTGAAGACCAATGTACACAACTGGCACAGTCTAACAAACAGGTGAAGTCAATGAATAAGGAATAGAAGTCTCCATTGGGACTTGGGATTCATAAAATCAGTCGTGTTCAACTTTCCACTATACATAAAGCTTAAAAGCTCCATGAGGGCATTTTCCTCTGTTCAAAGTAAATGTAACGATCAGGAAGGCGGAGAATCACACCATATTGCTGTTATAAATGATTAGACTTTTAAGTTAAGCATATGAACCTGAATTCCTAGTGATAATGAAGGAAAGATGCATATTGGTTTATATATTGAGCCTCGTACAAATAAAATATTCAAGTGTATACCTCATTTAGATGATCATTTCAGTACTAAATATCTTATCATTTCGGTAACCGGCAGCGGCAGGATCACTCAGAATAGACAGAAATTTAGGTTTAGGCAACAAACCAAACAATGAAAATTCGAGTGCATTGCAGCTCCTAGATTACCTGAAGCAGTTATTTTAAGAGTCGCGTGCCTCTGATCAGATTCTTTCATGCCATTTGAGAAAAGCTAACAAGAACAACACAGATGTGTAAGGTAGCTAACCATACCATGATTCAAGTACTTTATTAGTGCATTTGAGAAAATTAATAAATACCTTGTAAAAGAAAGGGCTTTTAGCAGCAAGAATTGCAGAGCTGATATAGATAGACTTTACTCTCAAAACCTGAGTACACTCCATACTCCAGGATGAGTCACTGCTTTCGCCATCCTCACCTAGCAAAGCGAATATCCCACAAAATGAATGAACGGCAATTAGAAAAAGAACAAAATGGTGCGCAGGCATCACAAGGTGAGTGTTATACTCGTAACCCTTTAAGAGTGTTATGTGAATTGCAACACATGTAACTTCAACACTGGAAATAAGGGCAAAATGCTTTCCCGAGATATCAAACGGGGGATAAAATAATCAGAGAGCAAAGAAAGAATGGATTCTTCTCAGTTGCTTTAAGTAGTCTAAGTCAAATATCTGACAAGGAAATTAACTGCAACAAATTACTCCCAACAATCTCAGAAGTCAGAATCACTTGTGGCTTAAGAATCAAATACATAACTTAAAATACTTAGTCTCCAGCATATTACATTTATTTTTTATGCTAACCAGTAACCACCAATAGAACTAAACAAGCTGATTTAGATTGTGTGCGGTTCGAAATCATCTACCACCAGAAGGCCTTGAAAATGCAATGCGTTAAAAATTTGGGAATGGTGCATGCAGTTTACTGAATATACGTGTCTCCTATTTCCTGAAACCCAAAAACTTATAAAATTGAAATTGAAAAACACAATTTATAACAATACTTATTTGCACTGACCATCATGCCCAATACCAGGTGGAGATTCTTCTATCATATCTACAGGCTCCTCAGTCCCTTCCTCATAGGCATCACATTCTTCTGCTTCAACTTTGCAGTTTGTTGAGTCTGACATGTACTTTCCAGATTCTGGAGCATGGTCGTAGGACAAATGTTTCTCAGCATGAGATTTTACGTTTCAGTAAAGTTGATAATCAAGGAGCATGCAAAACTATAACTACACATAATGGGAACAAACTACAAGGCACAGCAGAAAAACCAATGTGATATTGAAGACCAATGTACACAACTGGCACAGTCTAACAAACAGGTGAAGTCAATGAATAAGGAATAGAAGTCTCCATTGGGACTTGGGATTCATAAAATCTATACATTAATGGTAAGCGATTGACAGTTAAAGGAAACAGATGTTGTAACACATTTTTAACTGACACCGTCATCATTTTGGACTTTCTGTTTGAATTGAATGGATTCTCTCGTCACAGAGTATATATCCTGGTGGTTGATTTAAAATACGTACAAATTTCTAGCCAACAGGCTTTTATATTTCATAAATATGTCCAGGAAAAAAATAGACAGTTATACATTTGAGTCAAGCTATTCTCATACCATTTGTGTCACTAAAAACCAGGTAAGAATCACACCCAACAACTTGTTTGATAGCATTTCATTCAGATAAAGAGGCCACATACTATTTCATTTTCCTGACATTTCAAAGACACTGAAACATTCACTATTAGTGACGCAGATGTTCTTCATACATTCATGAACGAAGAAATTATATCACACGCCCACCCAATTCAGAGCTGGATATGATCCAACCCGGCCGAACAAATAAACAAACCCGTGTTAGCGAAAATCACCCTCATTATCTACCCTATTTTCCACTGCTTCAGGCCATCTTCTCGACAACAGATAGTTCTGAACAAAATAAGTACAGCCTAAATTCGAAATGCTTTGAAAGTGAAATTTGGCAGCTTTGATGAACAGGAAAAGTGCCTTCCCGACCCTTAAGGCCGAAGGCATCGCCACCTAAAGGCCCAACACACGGTCAGGTCAAATCAAATCACCTCAAAAAGGCAAGCAGCTTCCTTTCCCCCACCCAACGCATGGAACAATTCAAACAGCGACTGCCCTTCCCACAATCCGGAACAACCACGGCCAAATCGCGAGGCACGGAACGAAAGAGGTTTAGGGGATCCGCGCTCACCTTTCCCTCGTCGGAGCTCTTCCCGGCGGCGCTTGCGGTGGCGCGCCCAGTCGGCGAGCGAGGAGCATCCCTCCCCGGCGGCGCCCTTGGCCCCCGGTGCGTCGTCCCCGGCGACGATCTCGATCCGCAGCACCCGGTCGGAGAAATTGACCGAGTTGAAGGCGAACTCGAAGTTCGGGCCGCCGCTCGCCCGCGAGAAGTCCGGGTCCATTCCCGCTCTTCCTCCGCCTACTGCCTTTCCAATCAACCACGCGCCTCGCCCCACCTGCTTCACCTCTGACCGACATACGCCACAGCCATCGCCGCACTCGCAGGAGCCTGGCCGAACCCTAACCCTAGCGAAGCTTGGAGAAGGATGTGTCGATGCGGGGAGCGCGAGGTAGCCGAGGGAGAGGAGACGAACACAAGCGAGAACGAATTGGAAGAGAAGCCGGGGAGGGGCAGCGTCGTAATAAGATAAGTAAGAGGGGTGCAAATGTAATTCTGCTGCAAGAGGAAAAAGGGACAGCGTAACAACGCAGATTGAATTCGTACCTCCCGGTGGGGGGTAAGTGGATAATTAACACGCCTTGTGCTTGTGGAACCACTTCAGGACCCACATGTCAGAGGGGAATGGGGATTTAGCTAGCGTCCCTTCCATTGCTTTTTTTTTTGAGGCGCTTGCTTTATTTATTTCCGATTCCTTTCTTTTCTGTTGGGTCTGAGGAAGGAATTGGGCCAAGATAAACGGGAGGGTGATACAGTTTGACCGGCAGGTTTGTCTCTTTTAAAATGATTTTTTATTCATTATCTTTGTTATGCCTTTCTGATACTTTATACCGACTATTATGATAATTATCAAATTATAAAGATGGATGGGTTGGTTGGTTTGGTAATTTTCAAGTTGTGCATGGAAGATATTTTGGTCGTTGTATCATATTTGACATTCTTTGCTAGGTCTAACACGGGTAAAGTGATCACGATAGCAGAAACAAACCGAAGAAAAAGAATCAGGAAGGCCCATTTCTCCTTCAAGAAGAAAGGAACTTCCTGGTTTGGAATTTACAAGTTGGTCAGACGATAGAACTTGTGTCATATATAATGTTATTAAAGAGATTCTCTTCAGTGCACCATATTAAAATCATTTATAATAAGTTTTGAAGTACGACGCTGATGTTCAAAACGTTGCCAATTCGTAAATTGTGATACCACGAACAGATTATTTTGCTCCGTATTCGTGAGGACGCAAACTGTATTCCTTTCACATTATTCTTGTTCGGCTTGTATAAAAGAATTGTTTGCCCTAGCCTCGATACGATCCTATGCATGACTAAGCTAAACCAAGAAACTATACCCTAAGCCTATAAGAAGCAAAGCACATATGTTATGCTAAAATACCAGTCAGACGTATCATTTTTTTTTGTGAAGCACCTCATTTTGTATGCGCTTAGGGAGCTTCACAAACTTATGATTCAGGATAAGAACCCGTGAAGGCATCGATGCTACGAAGTAAACACTTACTTGTTGTTATGCTACTTGATGCCAGTCATACAAATCATAGAACTATTATGCCCTTGGTGCAACTAAATTTCAAGTTTTTTAAGTCACCATATCCTTCATTTTCAAACATACCTGCTCGAGTTGGAAATGTTTGTATTACTTTGAAATTCGTACCATCCATGGCCCATGGGCGTTGTGACATTGTGTATGCGCCCAAGAAGATTAAAACACGAATGACACAATCCCGTGTGCTTTAAAATACTGAAGTTTAACTGAATTCATATGTTTCAGCTAAAATGTGTAGTACCTTTGAGCCCAAATATAAGTCATTTTGTGTTTACTCCACAACTTAAACTCGTTACCTTTGACAATTTGGCAGGTAAAGGATCATTTTAATTCATACCACAAGGTTGACACTAGTACATTCATCTTGGAAAAGATACTTCAAAACTCATATATAATTCATTATTGGAGATTTCTGGAGTCCAAGCAAGTGATCAACTCGTTTGGTTGTACGTCTTTAAACTACAAAAAGTTTAGTTAATAAACTTTCGGTCGCATAGGTAACCCATGAAGAACACGGACCTGCTGATGTTTTCTAACAGCCAGGCATTACAACACTACAATGACTGTCAGTTTCCATTTCATTCGGTCAAAAAAGGATTCTTGCACTGCATTTTCTTTATGGATAAATATCAGGTGTAGCAGTACTGTAAGGCCCTTGGATGCCTCAGCTTGGTGCCGATCCAGGCTGTAGATTTCGATCTAACAACCGTACCAGAATAAAAGCAAAACAAGTACAGTGTACTACCTGAACAATGAAAACCATCATAGCAGACCAAAAAGTCAAGCTGGTATAATGCCGTGCAGATTGAGCTGAAAATTGTACGTGTGAATGGTGTTTCCTGTCATTTTCCTTTCAGCTCCACGGTATACTTTTGTTTTGGGGAGATATTTAGTTTCACAGAAGGAAGGGAATTACTATGTAAAAAACAGCAGCATCTACCCGTAAAAGAGAAGGAACTGCACGCTATAACAAATGGAACAAATTACTAGATCTTAAAACTATACAAAAATTACAGCATGTGATTACCAAAGTTCATTTCAGCTCTTCCTGGGCAGTTAGTCAGCACATGAAACCTACAATGAAACTCTACAACATTGCGGCTAGAGCTAGGAAGAATTCACACAATCTGTAGCTTCACAGAATCCAACATTTGAACTGCCTCAATCGAGCGAATATTCAACTATTAAGTCACATATCTTCCAAATGCAATGACATGTTGCATGGAACGAAGTCATGGTTTGTCAACAGCTGCATTCTCATTTGATCAAAGGGTAAATGTGCTCGACTGTTTTCATTTCCTCCTTGTGCTAATCAAGGGATATGCTGATGCGCTCATTCGAGCTTGCTGCCCCTCTAACCTTGCTTGCAGTAGTTTTGCCTTAAGGGTATTCTCCTTTGTGCCTAGCATCTGATGTGATGGGGATTCAGAAATTTCGTACTCCGTCAATTTTCCTTGGTTATTCAGCTGACGTGACGGGCTGCGCGCATCACAAAGATCACGTGGCACTGTGTATGGACACAACTGATTTGTCCGCAGATGGTTTGATTTTTGCCAGGGATATGCATGTTGAGGAGCCTCTGTTTTGATCTTTAACAGGTCATCACGTAATCGCCTAGAAACTTGAGTCATAACAGTTTCATTCTGTTCATCTATAGGAGCAATGGCAGCATCGTTGCATGATTCAATTTCTGGCGTCGACACAATAACTTGCTGTCTGCCAATGTTAGATCTTGCCCTTTCTTTCTTTGAGCAAGGTGGCGCATTTGACATTGGTGAACCTTCAACAGATGCGCCATTGGAATATTCCAGTCTTCTCATCGGTGAATGCATGCAGCTTGTGACCCTCCGTCTAGTTCCTGCAGGTTCATGATTCCTAATGGCAGTGCCATGCATGTTTAGTTCAAAACAATGCAAGTCACTGGCAACAGAACTGCCATCATCATCTTCAGCTAACCGAGGAGCGCTAGTAGCTCCATTCAGGGGAACAGACTCTAGGGACTGCCTGCACAAACTTGCATCTCGCTTTTCATTACCAATGCGCAAGTTATCATTCTTGGAGTTAGCTAGCCTTTTGGCATGATGGAGAAAACTCTGAATCTCACTGCTTAGCCGCTCTGTGATTGAGATCCTCCCTGCTGAATCTTCCCTCACATCAGTATTTAGCATCTGCATTCGTTCATCGAGCCATGCTTCAGAAAAATGAACTACTGACTTATCAAACTTGTGGCTGTACTCCGTTACACGTTTTTGCTGCAAGATCCTGACTTCCTCTTCATAGTTTCTAATGCCTTTTGCAAACTCATCGCAAAGATCTTCCAACAGGCAGGTTACCTTCTTTTCTTTCTCAAGATCCTTCACAGCCTTGACAAATGCCAACTTCACCTCAGACAACTCTTTGCCTAGCTTTCTATGGAGAGTCTCAGAATGTCTCCTCAAATGTTTTTCATCTTCAAGCTCTTCTTGCAATGAACGAAGGGATGCTTTCATCTTTTCTTGTTCCTTGTTTCTTCGAGCCATTTTATCTTCAGTGACTTGCCTGGCAAGAGAATCAATATCATGGTGATACCGCTGCCTCTCTTGCATAAGTTCTTGAATGCATGCTTGGGCATGTTGTAGCTCACGTTTCAATCCCTTCATTGCAGATACATCAGCAGCATGCTGTTCTTCCAAGCTCCAAATTCGATTAAGAACTTTCAAAAGCTCCGTTGACGTTTTAAGATCATAACCTGCCTGCCTAGATTTAGCATTAAAATCCAATGAGCGAGTTGGGCTGGCAAGGTGTATTGTTGACGCCTGTCAAATGAACGACAATTTTGAGAAATAAGTGTTGATTCGAAGTGTTTGAGCTGCAAAACTCTAAATATAATGACATCTGAGCTGAGTAGCTGACACAACAAAACCAGTATACTATGATAAATAGATCGCTTGAAATGACCAGTACCACGAGGTAAATGACTTTCTATATAAGGCTGAGATAGAAAACAGGTGCATGTTGGAATAACTAGTATTTCTTATCAATGCCCAATTGGCCTGTATAAAAGCACCACACATACCCCAACTGAGCTAGTGTAACTTGCAGGAGAAAGAGGCTGTCTGGAATGACATCTTTCTTCATGTAACTTGTCATGGTCCATTAACAAAGCTGCACGATGTGCTCCACGGCCACCTGAACTCTGTGGCTGAAATATGGGAAGAAACTTGTGAATATCAGTCTGAATGGCTTTGTAATTGTATAACAAAACACCAAACTGTGGCATTCCCAGAGGAAACCAAGATTTCCACCAATTAAATCCCATAAGGAAAGTAAAAAAAAATAATCAGAAAACATGGTGTTGGGAAAGCAACAAAAAGTCCCAATATTGTGCACCATTAACCAACAGCTTTACTAAATTTGCTACTAGTGAATATAATGTTGTAATGTGTGCATAAAGTATCGTCCAAAATGCTACGTTCAGCATGTGTAATAACAAATGTACAGCAAATGAGAATGAACAAGGTATGCTTACAAAATGCTATGACGGTATAATGAGATGGGATCCTAATTAAGTTTGTTAGAGTTAGGATACTAGCTGAATTAATTCCTCCAACCCTAGATGGGTGGGTATATATATCCAACATACATGGGCCTCTATATGGGCCAAATACACTCCAACACCCCCCCGCAGTCTGAACTAACCGTCGCAGCGGTGTTCAAGACTGGACACAAGAAAGAAGAACTCACACCCTCCCGCAGTCACAACTAGCCACCGGATATGTTGAGACTGGATCGAAACTCCGAGAAGATC
>LAPY01000818.1:15457-26614 GCA_000970635.1 Eragrostis tef
GCCCTCCGGGCCTCCCCGCACCCGCGCGTCTCCGCCTCCTCCTCCATCGCCAAG
Source organism: Eragrostis tef (assembly GCA_000970635.1). Taxonomy (NCBI): domain Eukaryota; kingdom Viridiplantae; phylum Streptophyta; class Magnoliopsida; order Poales; family Poaceae; genus Eragrostis; species Eragrostis tef. Next base: position 15,512 of record LAPY01000818.1, read on the forward strand.
TCGCTCCTCCAGATCGAGCACGACTACCCCTGGGACCCCGAGCCCCAGCACGCCCGCCGCCGGGCCTTCGATCCGCCGCCCAATCTGGCGGTCCTCTTCACGGCCGCCACCGAATTCCAGGAATTCGGGGACGACGCGAGCTTCGTCAGAAGATTTCGCGGGGTTTTCGGACCGGTGAGGGACCGCCTTTCTGCTGCAGGCTTACAGGTGTGCTGGGTCGCCGTCACTTCCACCTGCGAGAGGATCCGAGATGCGGTGACCGAGCTGGGTTGGCAGTTCACCACCGCTGACGCAGTTGGATTAGGCTCAGCAGTTGCGCCACCGGGGCTTGTATGGGGAGGTGTTGGACTTGGGCACCTAGAAGGTGGACGGCGAGGGGAGGTGATATTGGAGATCGCCGATGTTGAGGGGAAACCTCTTGTCTGCAAAGGCTGTAAGGTCGAGGTGGTTGGCTCCAAACTGTGGGAGGCCAGCGGCAATGGCGTGTGCAGGATACATGTGAATGCTGTCTGTGATGTGGGGAATTGGGATCGATTGATTGGTAGGGATGGTGATGTTGCCATGGTACATGGGTGCCCGCTGGAAGGGACAAAGGGTGACGGCGAAGAAACTGTGGACAAGGATTTCTTGCCTCACCAGCTTCTTGAATTGGTGCTTGGTGATGAGAAGGACAGGGTAGGGGGTGCCAAACCAATTTGGCAGCTCATTTTGGTGTTCCTTCATAGGAGGAACTATTGTGCAGTGGTGTCAGTTTCTGATCGCGACGGGAATTCTGTAGATGGCTTTCTCATGCCTTTCTCTGTGAACTGTGCATTACTTCATGTTGAGAAGAATGGCGCTGGAGGTCAGGTGGTTGCAAAAGGCTCTGAGACACTGGACAGTTGTGTGTCCAATGCATCAAAGGAGCAGAGTGCAAGGAAGAAGAGAAGCAAATTGGTCAGTAGGTTGCTTGAGGCGACTGCTTGGAGCACCTTCTGTGATGTGCTCCTCAAACATACTGATGGCAGCATGCCGGTGGTGGACTTGGAAGACCTGTATTTCAGCAGGTATGGTGCCACATCGAAAAAGTTGCGGTTTCTGAAATGTTGGATGAAGCAAGTGAAACTGTCATGTGTTACCACACCATCGAGCACACATACAGAAGAAGATAAGTGCCCTCCCTCAAAGGATGAAGTAGAAGCAAGAATACAGGTTTCGGAAGAAGATGCTTCAGCAAGTCATGTGAATTTTTCAGTGGATGAAACAGATTGTAGCAAAGCGGAGACACCAATGGATGAAGCAGATTGCAACAAAATGGATGGGCTAGTGGAAGCAGCGCATTGCAACAATGTGGACAAAACAGTGGATGATGAGACTTCGATGTTCTCTTCTATGGAAGATTTAGAGGAGTTGCTGGGGAGTGTTCCTCATAAGATTGAGCAAGGTCTTTGCTCTGAAGATGCTGATCTTGGAAATTTAGCTGAACGCTTGGTTGGCTTGTCTGTCCATGCACTGTTGATTAAACATGGAAAGATTACAGTGAGCTACTTCGAACAAGGGGAAGAAGAAGAAGATACTTCTGGTGGAAAAATTGCCTCCAAACTGTCAAATATTCTATTGAAGAAACCCAAAGAGCTGGTGTCAAGGTACAAACAAAGTGATTCGGCATCTGCTGCCTCTGAGCAAACCACACAGTACAGTACACGATATAAAATTCGAGAGTATCCTTTTCAAAATCTCAATTGTTTTCCTTTAGCACTTGCAGTTATCCTGATGATATATAGTTGCAAACTATTTCTTACTAGATTAACTTTTGTGGTCCTGTACACCTTAACACACGTGTATCAGACATGAGCTGCAGATTTTGCTTAGACTGGAAATAATCAAGTCTGAACTTGGACCTGATATAGAGGAAGGCTTGAAACAGAAAATGATAAAAGAGATATGCTCGCTTTTGCAGTTTATTGATATCAACCTCCAAGGGGATTCGTTTCAGTCTGACAGTATTCTTGAATTTGCTGAAAAGACCATAAAGTTCAGGTATAACTAAATGTCTACACATTCAGTTCATCATAATTTATTTACTGGTGACTAGCTTTGTGAATGCCCGACAGGTTTCGGAAGAAGATGCTTCAGCAAGTCATGTGAATTTTTCAGTGGATGAAACAGATTGTAGCAAAGCGGAGACACCAATGGATGAAGCAGATTGCAACAAAATGGATGGGCTAGTGGAAGCAGCGCACTGCAACAATGTGGACAAACCAGTGGATGATGAGGCTTCGATGTTCTCTTCTATGGAAGATTTAGAGGCGTTTCTGGGGAGTGTTCCTCATAAGATTGAGCAAGGTCTTTGCTCTGAAGATGCTGATCTTGGAAATTTAGCTGAACGCTTGGTTGGCTTGTCTGTCCATGCACTGTTGATTAAACATGGAAAGATTACAGTGAGCTACTTCGAACAAGGGGAAGAAGAAGAAGATACTTCTGGTGGAAAAATTGCCTCCAAACTGTCAAATATTCTATTGAAGAAACCCAAAGAGCTGGTGTCAAGGTACAAACAAAGTGATTCGGCATCTGCTTCCTCTGAGCAAACCACACAGTTCAGTACACGATATAAAATTCGAGAGTATCCTTTTTAAATCTCAATTGTTTTCCTTTAGCACTTGCAGTTATCCTGATGATATATAGTTGCAAACTATTTCTTACTAGATTAACTTTTGTGGTCCTGTACACCTTAACACACGTGTATCAGACATGAGCTGCAGATTTTGCTTAGACTGGAAATAATCAAGTCTGAACTTGGACCTGATATAGAGGAAGGCTTGAAACAGAAAATGATAAAAGAGATATGCTCGCTTTTGCAGTTTATTGATATCAACCTCCAAGGGGATTCGTTTCAGTCTGACAGTATTCTTGAATTTGCTGAAAAGACCATAAAGTTCAGGTATAACTAAATGTCTACACATTCAGTTCATCATAATTTATTTACTGGTGACTAGCTTTGTGAATGCCCGTAAATGTTGAAGCACATTTAATTGTGTAAAGCACGATGAAGTTTCATCATTTGTTGTGGAACAGTATCGGGGGCCTCAGCCCAGGCACAAGGAGAGATATAGTCTTCTCTTCCTTGCCTACCCTCCCTAGAACTCACGGCAGCCTCTTATAGACGAGGTGCCCAACAAACCAAAGCAACAACGTAACTAACAAATGTTGTATCTGCTAACAACCCAGTAAACAGAAGACTAACAAACTAATGGACCAGTTACTTTTTTTTTTGCGAACACGCAAAAGCTTTGCGTGTCAGAGTTTATAGAAGAAGAAGGGTGCAAAGAGGCACCAGATAGTTTGTTACAGTGGGTTCACGACCAGACCAGGATCTGGCCGATCAGGATGCTATGTTTATGTTACATTGCTATTAGCTACAACCGCAACCTGATCTCTACTTGGATTATCGCTAATTACGCCCTGCATATTGGGCGCGTTTGCTTCAGACCCTCCCAGGCAGGTGAGCTCCCAGGCAGCGTCACCAGGCGCTCGATTTCTTGTGCCTGCGGCTCAGATCGCTGCCTGGCCCAGGCAGCTGCCTGCCAGGCAGCATCCAAACAGGCCCAATTATGCTCATTCCACAGCTGGCCCAATCGCTTGGCTCCCGCGTATGTCCATAGTCGTGCCTCCTCTTTGCAACGCGCATGTATGGCGCCCACTGTTGCTAGTTCTCCTTCAAAGACCCCTGACGTTTCTTTCCTTCCAGATTAGCCACATCATAAGCATGAATAAGGAGTCGAAGCCTCGTCTCTGCTGCTGCGATATGCTTCTTCGCCACTGCCATCATCCATGTTGCCATGTGTTTGTGTTTGGCCTTGATGGTACTGGAACAGTTGCTGCTCCAGCTGGACCATGCCCTGTGGCCTTCATGCCACAACGTTACACCATTCCCTGAAGAAAGCTCATACTTGAGCTGTCCTATGGTGACCATGTTGATGCAGTCCTGCCGTGCGTCACATTGTGCATGTTCCGTGAGCAATGCTGCTTCCTTGCTGCGCAGCCATTGTGCTGCCCTTGACCCAGGGTGTAATGTCCGTAAAAGCATTACAACAGGAAAGTCGATTTCATGTTGCTTATTTATTAGATTTGTTTGAAGGATCAAGTCTAACATGTGGGCAAGCTAGCAGAAAATTCATATTCAGTGCTGGTTTCTTTGCCAGAAGCAACTTTTGCGCTTTAAGGCAAATTAGTACATTTATTTCTATAATCTGAAGGGCCGGCCTGCTATCGCATATCTATATCAAGCTTATTATAGCTGAGCGCGGTCTGTTTCAGACTTTAAGTTTCATCATCCCTGTTGACTACTCAATAACTCTAGCTTAAACCCTAAGCTCTCATTGCATGAAAGAAATAGGAGATACTGGCATCAAATAGTTTCAGTTGATTCATTCAAAAAGAAAAACAGCATGAATTGATCCTGTGAGGAGCATTGCTCCACAGGAGTACTGACATCAGGTAGTAACCTTCTTTATTTTCCCCAATCAGAAAGCAATGTAGTACCGAGTTTTTTGTGCAGTGGCAATGCATAATTTGTTAAATTTGATAATTATAATTTGTTCATTTGTATGATTATGAATACCATGCCCTTTTTAGCCTTTCTTTGCTGTTGAGTTTAGCATATGTATGAAAAGATTAAAATTACCAATAAGTGAATCCTGATCCCCAGAAAGAAGGCACAATAAGCTCAAGGTGAACAAGTTTGCATTTATAATGATTCCACATATTTGGATACAGTGTTCTTTGTTTTCGGAAACTCCAATTAGTATAATCTGATTTTCCAATGTCTTTTCAGGTACATCAACTCCATGGAGGATGTGATCAAGAAGATCTACACCCAGATGGAGTTTGATTTATTCGACGAGGACGAAGTGGACTGTTCAGATTCCCTACCCAGCAGCAGCAACCATGACGACGCCAAGGTGGACAGGCGCCGTAGCCACCGGAGCTCCAGCACGAGCGCCTCCGCCCTCCACCTGCTGCAGCGGGACGCGAGGGGAAGCCACGACAGGCACGAGGAGGAGCTGGTGAGAGCGCAGGAGCGCCGGAACCGTGACAGGCGCCTGACCTCGTTCACGAGCTGGGTGCCGGACCTGCGCCGCGTCTGGGCGCTCAAGCACCCCGGGAAGGAGCCGTCCTCCCGCGCGCCGCGGTCCAGGTCGTCGTCCAAGCGGAGGAAGCGGCGGGCGACCTGCTCCGACGTGGTGTTCGAGACGCCGATGACAGCCAAGAGGCAGGAGAGCGAGTCTCCTGGATCCTCCGACGGCAACGGGATGAAGACGGCGCTAGCTACTGTGTCCAAGAATTTATTCGACGACGAGGAGATTGAGACGGACGTGAGCTCGAGCAGCGTGTAACTAACTGAACATCACATTGTTTGGTGACTCTGTTGTCTTGTATTCGTTCATTGGTTAATGCGTTTGCGATAATATTTTTTCAATCGTCCCTGTTCCAGAAGTGGCGGTGCTTGCAGTTCAGTGCGGCTCGGAAACTCAACTGAAACCACCATGACCACTCCGTTTAGAGCTTTTTGGTCTGATCGCCGTATTGTAGCCCTGTCGTTTTCCTGCCACATTTCGCAGCTATGCTGCCATGGAACGCGTGTGTTCGCATAGCAGGGACGTGGCATGGCCTACTACGACATGGATATCTGGATTGATCGATGAACGAGCGCGACGCAGGCCTGGTAAAGGAAGGAAGAAAGGTGCATGGCGACTTGGCGAGTGTCGGACGGGACGGGAGCTTGACACCTCACATCAACGTTCCGGTCGTGCAACGGGCTTAGGCGTATGTGTGGACGTGACGTGTCATGTAGTTTGTCCGCATGCTAGCGCAATGTTCATAGCAGATCGATATAGTAGAATCGGTCCGTCGTTATCGACGAAGGATGCATCGAGCTCCTTCTTCAGTTTATTATCTGTCTGATCTTATCTAGCCAGATTATTAAGATAGTAGTATAATGCAAATCGGCTCAGCATGCATATCTAGATACCCCTTCCTGGACGCCAGACAATTGCTTTCTGAACATTACAGCAGCAAGACAAAATTACTTTGTAGTTCTTTGTGTTTTTGGTCGGAAAAGGGAACAACCTTTTTTTTTCTCTTGGAACAAAAAGAAAACGTCAAAGACCATTTAATCTTCAATAAAAGAATAGAGACTACCTGATCCACCTGATCGTGTCAACTATATATTATAAGTATATAACACTACAAATTACGCCATACCCACGGCGCATTGTCAATCAGTAGTTTTTTTTCCCTCGCAAAAAAAAACTACTGATTGCTTCTAATGAACAAACATCCTTGGATTGGAAGGCACCTACGGATGGTCCAAGGAAATATCCACCGTTCACATAAAATATATGTTCTTTCAAAGAACATACAGTACGTCAAGTCATATAATTGATGTAGGAGGAAAGAAGAACGTGTCAATCACGGGTTCACGACATCGAAATGAAATATTTCCAAAAAGAAATGAAGTATTTGAAACATTTAAATAGGATCTTTCCATATGCCTTGAGCGTATCAGCAAAAACACATCAAACAGAGTGGGAAAATATGATTAAAACGGGTCATAAACATGGAGGATTGTTACAGCGACGAGACATGCAGGTTCATCGGGCAGGAAGAAGTAAAAAAGAGAAACTGACAAACAGTAAATTGAACATGCATGACCTCCACAAACCCAGGGGTACTCTTACAGCCACGAAAAGTTCATTCTCATGACGTCGTTTCCGGATCTTGCAATCCATCACTGGATACATGCGTCAATCTGCAAAAGAAAACGGAAATGAGCCAAATGTCAGTTGCAAACAAAAAATATTAGCACCATTGAATGTCAAAACGAGAGAGAGAGAGAGAGAGAGAGAGAGAGAGAGAGAGAGAGAGAGAGAGAGAGAGAGAGAGAGAGAGAGAGAGAGAGAGAGAGAGAGAGAGAGAGAGAGAGAGAGAGAGAGAGAGAGAGAGAGAGAGAGAGAGAGAGAGAGAGAGAGAGAGAGAGAGAGAGAGAGAGAGAGAGAGAGAGAGAGAGAGAGAGAGAGAGAGAGAGAGAGAGAGAGAGAGAGAGAGAGAGAGAGAGAGAGAGAGAGAGAGAGAGAGAGAGAGAGAGAGAGAGAGAGAGAGAGAGAGAGAGAGAGAGAGAGAGAGAGAGAGAGAGAGAGAGAGAGAGAGAGAGAGAGAGAGAGAAGCTCCCTTCAATCCAAGCACGAGGGGAAGATGCTGGTGGGTTCATCTCCCGGGTCATGCACACCCATGCAAGTGCATCAACCATATTTCTGCACCAGAGAGGTATCCATGAACCGGCAGCTGCATCCGACCACTCCCCCTCCTGGATTGGATCGAAGGGAGCTCTTCGATTCATCTTCCTTCTTCGCCACCCCAAGTCGCTTCATTACTTGATCCTTAACCATGGATTTATCCAACAAGCTAGGCACGCTAAACAAAAAGAGTAATTGCTAATGCCTCGTTTTCTATGTAGATTTGTATGTATGAACACATATGAGCTTGAGATGAGTACAATGGCTGCTAGGTATTGGTGGTCTTATATAGAGTTCAGAAGGGAATGTGAGCCGTTGGATCAGATCTGGGGTTCGTCTTATAGAAAACATGCCCTGGCTTTGGCCTTGTGAGGTATGCATGCATCATGCATGCATGGAAAGTGACGCTATTTTTTTTTCTTGCGGCATCCGATGGTCTTGGGCAATCTTAAAATATTTGGGAATCTGATAGTGCTAGAGACACAATTTAACGGCCGGATTCGACATTTAGAAGCGTCTATCTTGTTCTCGAATCCTCCTATTCACGCACTTGCTGTAAAAGAAAAACAATCACCTCTTGTAGTGCAGGAGGGAAACCTGATTAATGCACGTTAAATCCAGATAATCCTTTCTGCAAAATGATTATATGCTAAGGTTTCTCATTTCAAATATATAGAGCCACAGAATTGAATCCCCAGTGGATTGTGCGTATGTCTATGATACAACACTCCAAATGTCTTTTAATAATTGATGTCATGACATTTCTGCATTTTTTTTAAAAAAAATGTTAATATTTTTACAAAACACAGACACTCACATACACGCCAATTTTCTTTTGTATATATAATTTTATGCCTTTGACAGCATTTTGTAAGCTTATACGATGTAATTTTTATAGAAGGACTCTGCTTAGTTATTCAGCTCCAAACAGAACCATTGAATTGAATCCCCAAAGGGTTGCTTTTTTTTTCTTTGAAGGAAACATGCCCTTAAAGGGCTTTTCATTCATATGCAAATGATATTACAAAGTTCGCCCAGGCAGCAAAACTACACAGCAGATCTTTTATAGGACAGCCATTACTATGATTGATATTGCATATTGGAGCAACTAAAACTTGAGCCATCCCTAAAAACAGTTAAAGAGCTTTTGTTGTTGTAACTGTATGCCATTGATGCAGTCCAAATATCGATCAATAATTAATGTTATGAAAACATTTTTTTTATTTTATACTTGCACGCCTTTGACCCACTCCAATCTTTGGTAAGCTTACACGAATTGAACTTTGCAAAATGATTTGGCTAACCTTTCTCATTCCAAATAGAGCCATAGAGTCAAATCCCAACTACTCCTATGTGGCTGTAACTGTATCACTTTAATACGCTCCGCCTATCTATCAATAATTAATGTTGTAATATCCCTACATATGCATTCTATTTTTGTGAATAGCATGTAACTAATCGATGAAAATTTGTCACGACTCCAAAGGCCTATTTTTAAATAAAATTGAGGGAAGTCTGTTGAAAGTTGAAACATATATGTGTATCTCATATTGTAGGCTGCAATACGTGGTGCGTATGCTACTAGCTTATATGAAGCAAAAACAAGCCAAAATCAGCGTCTTAGGAGGGAGAAGGAAATGGAAATTGTAAAAAAAAAATCTGCTTTCCAAGAAAAGAAATTTCTTTTTGCAAGTAAAATATACCACGGTTGCATTTCTTGAAGTGAAAGGTTTGCCCAGAGAAAGCATGTCTGAACTCGTATTGGCATCTTATTAGGCCATGGTTGTGCCAACTTTGCAAAAAGAAGGAGTTAAAGGGTTAACTATGGTTTCATAAGATGGAATATCGAAATATGTTAGGTAGGTTATTGGATGACCATCCGGTAATGCTTGACCGTCCCCATATACATATCATTCCGTTTATATATAGGTCCGAGGCTGTGTTAATCGTACTATTCTAAATGTGGTCCCAATTCATGTGGAATTTTATCAAATTGCTATGCTCCAACACCTCCGAAGTGCTTCCTCAGACCTTTTTTCTTTTCATAGGAATTGGTTACTTGGACTCCAACGAAAAACTTTCTAAGCAAGTTGACAAAAAAAAATCCATCAGGTCAGTTAGAAAATAGTTTACAAAAATCACCCTGTTCGGCAGGCTGCAGCTGCGGTTGCGGCTGCAGAAAAATAACTGCGAACACTGTAGCGACTGCAGAAACATTGTAGCGGCTGTAGAAAAAATAACTGAAATACTGTAGCTGCTGCAAAATAGCGGCTGCAAAGCAGCCAAACGAACAGGGTAAATTACCACTAGATGAAATCAGTAACCGTAACTCTTCAAAGACACCATAGTTTCTCGGTAAGAGTGTGAGTAGCTGCACAAGTGAGACTATAAAGAAATTATAAAAACATTTAATGCAAATTTTGATATGAGAAGAACGAGAAATTCTAGTTTATATATGTGTGAGATCGCTGAAAACAATAAAAAGGATCCTCCAGAGAAGAACGAGAATTTTCGATGCGAAGTTGTGTTTCAAACATATACATTGTTTAAGGGTGGCTTGAGCTGGAAGATTGATGATCCACTTGTAACTCGCAGAAAGGTTGAGAACAAAGGAGGTACACCACTCTGCATTGGGTAAGACTCATGGTCCAAATCGTTACCATTTTGTCACGAGCTCATGCAAGCTCCTTATGCTTTATTCGATTCAAAGTCCTCTTTAACCACTTTGTTCCAACCCAGCGGTAGGATTCCTCCTGTCTCCTATTTTGAACATAAACAATGCCCCAATGCTTCTGAATTCGATGCCATTGCTTGGATTAGTCCTGTTCCCTTGTCTTTCTTTGGTATTTCACAGAAACTATCTTCCTTTATTTCTAGGGCCACCACTCATTACATCACTAAGAAGAACCCCAAGCATCTCATTAGTTGTGCCGTGTAGTAGTTGATACGAAAACAACATGCATCATACCTTTAAAAACTCAGAGAATATCTTAAATGGTCACTGATGTGGTTGGTATTCGGATTCTTGAAGCGAACATGATGTCATTGACAGAAAATATGCTTGGTACAACATCCAGGTGTTTGCCGAACGGTCAAGCATCTTTCTGCCTGCCTCGGTTTATAGTTATCTTATCTGAAAAATTAGGGAATAACCGCATGTTGAATTTTTGGACGTTGCCTGTGAGTGGTTTTCTTTTCCCTTTTGTAAGTGATATATATTTGGTAAAATATTTTGTGATGGATAAATTTCATGACACGTACGTTGTAATCTCCATCTCCAGGCCGCCTTATTTGGGCCCAGCCCAATTAGTTTGCAACTTTGCATGGGCTGTTGGCACGCAAAATGACAGAAATATTCATCCGCTAGAATCATTCCGAGAAAAACAATTCAGACAGGGAAAAGAAAGCGTCGCAACATGTTGCTGCTGTACACTTTTCCGTTCTGTGATGTACCGTAGTACTAACATTTTGGACGGGACGTGTTACAGCGAAGCGTCGTATGGTTTGTGGTAGACAGAAAAAGGGGCAGGTTCTGTGTAGGGATTCCCTGTCCAGTAACGGTAGAACAAGGCCACAGCCTAGGCGACAAGGCCGTGGCAAAAGGCGAGAGAATCCCGAGTACTCTCTCTTGTTTCAACTCGAGAGAGCTCATCTACGGAGCTGGTGGTAGAAGAAGAAGACGACGACGACGTGGATAGGATTTGACTGGAGACGGGACGGGACGACACCGTCCGGCATGGACGAGTACAACGGCGATGCCCCATGCCTTGCACTTGCACAGTTGCATCGCATCGCATCCTGGGGTTGGATCGTCAGGGTAGTGGCCCGT
>LAPY01000818.1:38224-51715 GCA_000970635.1 Eragrostis tef
CGTTGCGGATTAGCTCTCCTTTGCGGCTGTGCAGCCGGATTGTTTCGCTCCGCCTCCCGCCGGCGCCCGGGGCTCGCGTTGAGCAGCCGCGTGTCGCCGTCGTCGGAGAAGAAGGACGTCAGTGATTCTCGGCTGCGATTCGGCTCCATCCAATTAAAGTGTGTGATTTGCATGAGCGATTTACAGCATGCAGGGCCCCGGCGGCGGCTCCTCTGTTTCCTTCTCACTCTGTTTGACGGCTACTCTGTCTGTCTCTCACACGCTGGGCTGAATCTGAAGAGAGGCTAGCCCGAGCAGGCGATTCACGTCACTCGGCCCAGCACATTCGATCGTCTTGTTCGATGATGACGTGGTTCCACCGGGCTTCGAAGATAAGGCGCGCCCCCAGCCAGAGTTGCTCGTTGGGCTCACTTTAAGCCGCGCGGCAGTACATGGGCAGCAGCGCCGGCGGCGAGCTGGAGATCTTCGACGCCGGCCGGTGTGCCGACGGGTACGCGCTGGGCCTCGCCGTGGGCCGCCGGTTCGGCAATGTCATCCGGAGCAGGATGCGGCGGGACCTGGTGTTCCGGGAGCAGCTGCTGCCGTTCGCGTCGACGGGGAAGGCGCGGCCGCTGCTCGCCGCGCTGCAGGCCGCGAACAGGGAGAGGTACCCGCGGTACTGGGACGAGCTCGTGGGCACGGCCGACGGCAGCGGCGTCCCGCTCCTCCACGTACGAACAATGACGATACCCTTGCCCTTGTGCCGTCTGTCTTCGTTGTTCTCCCTCCTGCTGCTGCTGCTTCTGACCGTGTCGATCTTGTGTGCAGGTCATCCTCGTCAACTTCAGGAAGGAGATCCAGCCGTTCATTCCCAAGGACGGTGGCCACGGCCGGCAAGAGGAGGAGGAGGCCGACGCCGACTGCTCCGACGTGCTCATCGTCAGCAACTCGACGGCGATCGCTGCGCACAACGAGGACGGCAACGTCGCGCTGCGCGGACACACGTACGTGCTTGCCTTTTCCTGGCTGACCTCACTCTCTGTAGCCGAGACAGTGCAGCAACTGAACTGAAGTTTGTTTCAGGTACCTGGTGAGCACGACGCTGCCGGACGGCCTGTCCTTCACCGCCTACACGTACGCCGGCGAGCTCCCGAGCTGCGCCTTCGGCTTCAACAGCAACGGGGTGGTAAGCGCGCGCGGAACAAGATCACTGCACCGTCAATGTTGCGTTCTGAATTTCACTTTCCCTTCTGACACCCGTGTGTTCAGGCCTTCACACTGGACTCTGTTCCACCGGTGAACGACGAGATCGTCGCGGGCGCCATTGCCCGGAACTTCGTGTCGCGAGACCTGCTAGAAGCGAGGAACCTCGAGGATGCGATGCACGTACGTAGCTACAGAAGCACGACATTTCACTCTTAATTTTTCAGATATAGTTACTTATCGCAAATGTTTCTATGCACCAGAGGATCTGTTCACCGAAAGTTTCAGCCGGCCACAGCTACAACCTGATGGACATCAGAAGCCGGAGAATCCTGAACATCGAGACCGCCTCGGGGAACCGGTTCGCGGTCCACGAAGCCGGCGCCGTGCCCTTCTTCCACGCAAACATGTACCGGCATCTCCAAGTGAAGCAGGTAGTAAGGAAAAGTGACTGCTTCTTCCTTTGGTGACTGATGATGAGATGAAGACTGAACTTTGTAGTCTGTGTTGCACTGAGAAGGTACAGGACGAGAACTCCACGAGCAGGGAGAAGAGAGCGGCGCAGTGTTCAGTGGACTCCAAAGAAACGGCACTTTCACTGCTCGGAGATACAGCTGATGACAAGTACCCAATCTTTATGACAGGTGACCAGCATGTTCAACTATTTTATACTCTAGTGTTTATGTATGCTGAGTTGCTGGCTACTGAATGCTGTCAGTTTTCAACAAGAACTGAACTTGTGTTTCCTCTGGCAACTACTTTTCAGGCCCGACGTTGTACACTCTGTGCACTGTCTTGGTTGATCTAGATGAGGAGACAATGACCATATACAAAGGGAATCCGAAGAATGGAGACGCGGCTCTAGTTCTTCCTATGTTGTGAAACCTAGCAGATTAGCCCAATTCTTGTGTTAGAACTAGACTAGCACTCCCAATTCCTACTTGTATTTGACCTAAAACATGGATCCAGATTTGGACAGTCTGGATGTCATTTAAGCGAACACTTTTTTTTCCCCCAAAGGACACTAGGATTAGCTTGTCTCTAGTTGTTTTGGTGATGTTAAAGAAAAAGATTTGCTGTAAACAAGGTGCTGTAAGCGGTGATTTGCCGTTGCTACGCAATAAGGCAGGGGCTTTGCGCACCAGAACTCGAAATAAAAAATGATCCACTGTTACAAAAGGGTACAAGGCACACACTGAACTAAAAGAGTCGAATACAAAAGGTTACTGTGGAGGGGAAAAAAGAAGAAGAAAAGGCAGCTGCCAGGCAGAAAGTCTGAAACAGTTCAATCAGGTGCATCAAGGGTTACCGGCATGAACCTTAGTGTGGTTACCAGTTGTCCTTTTCCTTAACAATCTTTGGTAGATGTATGTGTAAATAATGTTAGAAGAAACGGCTTCATGGAACTCAAAATGTATCTCCCAATCTCATCTTCTGCTCCAACTTGTGATGTTGGGTGTGCTGACTGCAGATCACGCTGACGAAACATTGCCTTTGATAAGGAAGCAGAAATTCTCACCTCCAACAGGAAATCATTCTATGCAAGTGTGGGATGTTTCATGCGGACATTGAAGTTCCTGTGGACAATCAAAGTTTGGTAATAAATCAATGTACGAATGCAATTAGCCAAGCTGATTGTTATGACTTGAGAAAAGAAGACTCGGTCGCAGCAGCCTGTCACTGTATACTGCATTCATTACACACCTTTCGGTAGTTGTTGATGAATCTGGGAACTCCTCATGTCACAATCTCAACTATAGTAATGGCAGCAAAAGCTAAAAAGAGGCTCCCTCCAATGTATGCTATAATCTGCGCAGGTGAAGCTTCATTTCAGTGACATTATGCACAGATGCTTTGTTGAAAACAAAAGATTCAAGAATTTTGTTAAGGTTTTATCAATAAACCAACAGCTGTTTCCTACATCAAAACGCATCATTGGTTAAATGAAACTAGGATTCCCTTTGTATCACAAACTTAGCTGCTAAAATACCTGTGATTGATCATTTCACAAATAAATCAAAAGCCAACTTGATAACATGGAAGGGACGCCATTTGATCAGATCTAGTTGGACAGTATATTTGAGTTGCTTTGGTGTTTACCTTTTCAGACAGGAATGTTCCCAGCAAAGAGCCACCGATAACTGCAATCTGTAGGAGGGAGTTCGTTAATCTCAATTCAAAACTACTTCCAGAAATCTGAAAATCACAGCAGTTACTGTTCGGTTCATATATGCTTAAACTGTTTAATGATCAATGAGTAGAAGTTCTTTTGGTGAACAAATGGAAGAAAATAGAGTCCTATCTCCGTTATACTCTACATAGGAATCAAATCAATGACGGCTTCCTAATATAGATCAATAAGAGAATGTACCAGAAAGAAAAAAAATACTAAGGAAAAATGGACCAATGGACCAACCGATGGTCGAAGCACTAAATGATTGACAGAGTTCCATCGCAATATTATAATACCCATTGCTCGAGTATGTGAAGCTGGGACAGTTAATAAGTGTTCATGCAAACTGATACTATCTCATCTTGTTTCGATTCTAAACTGTTATCGTCACTACTTCTTACCACTGTGGCAAGAGCATGACCAGCAAGCGATCCAGCAATGACGCCCAGAGGGGATGAAGCAGCAGCAAGTGCTGTGAAAGTACAGAAATGTAGCGTTAAAGTTAAATATTCTCATAAAAATTCAACCATTGATAAAATGGAGTTAGGATATGTACCAATTGTAGAAAAAAATGACTTATCACCCCATTCAGCAACAAAAACCAAAACAAATGTGCTAGCAATAGTACTGGCAGCAGACATGACTCCTGCCCCATTTCCAGAAAATTTTGATACTGCTAGCTCAGCCTACAATTGTTCAACAGAATAATATATCTAAGTTAGAAACATTTTCAAGAACAGGAATATCATTCTATGGACCATAGTAATTGTGCAAATGTTCTACACCCTGATTTCAGTTGACCCAGGACATGCATCTCAATTTTCTTCTAGTTTTGAAAGGCAGCACTACAAACATGTTCTTCAAATATTAAAAAAAAAGAGTGCAAGTTACCAGTTTTCCAGTATTTTCTTGTAGTGCAGATTGAATGCATTTCTTTTTGCTAAGTTTCTTTCACGAAAATGATATGGTAGTCATGCCAGGTATCGAAAGAGAGATTCACTGAAAGTAAAACAGAGAGGTCATAGAGGATGGATTGGATTATTTGTTATTCTTGTAAGTATATTGAACCAGAAACAGAGATGCCTTTTGGGAGTCTGTGGCACAAAACAATAGCATGCAAACATTGGATAAATAGAATAGTTTTGTATACAGTCATGCTTATGTGGTTGAATTTTTAGATGATATGTTGGCATGAAAGAGGTTTTCCAACATCCAGATCGTTACCATACTTGGAATTCAATATATTAGATTAAATATAGGTAATTAAATGCTTTTGGCATAGCTTAAGACTTCTACCTCCTCTTGCTCCTCATTGATCTTTTCACCATCACCTGAAGCTGCATCAAGTAATGTAGTAACACCGCGTAGTAACACCGTAATAGATCTAGAATCCAGTAAAATTGGTCATCAATAATAAAACATGTTTTAACCTCGCACAAGAATGCAAGATTAGTAACCACACACTCCTTTCACAAATCCGAGCAGATATTTCATTTTGTTCAACAAAAATGTAATATATTGTCTTTACCAAGAGACCAGCTGCAGCGACATCATCGATAGGGAAATCAGTACCACCAAAACTGCATATAAATATAGGTCAGTAAATATGAGCATCCAATAACAACTCTTCCTGTACAGTGAGTACAATTACCTAAATGGAATGATGCCATCAACATAGTGAAATGCTCGACCAAGAACTACAGATATAACAGTCATTACCCTGTTAATCACCAAGGAAAAGCAACTCATTTATGTCATACTGAATATTTCTGGAACTTCAAATATGTAACTAGAAGCGCACAAAGCTTGTGATAGCATTGAAGAGAAACATAACATACAGGAGCATGAAAAATGCGTTCGTTTTACTTACGCAAGAGCTCCAAATGTGCCAAGAAAAATTACTCCTCCAGAACTTCTAGCTGCTAAAAGTGCCTATTCAAACACATGCAACTGCAGCATTTATCAATGACTCATTTTAGTATATGCTAAGCAAAACAATGTATGTTAAAATTAAAAGGAAATAGCAAGAGAAAAACTTTGTGGAATAGAAGCATTCCTTAAATGAAACCTTGTGCCATTTGCTAACAGAAAGGCTCCCTGAACTACCCGTGGCTGTACAAGCCTTTATTTTTTTGGGGTACTAAAGTGACTGATATGCATCTGTCATTTCCTAAAACTCATCCAACATAGGGAGAGTACTAAACTAGTATAAACCCATGATGAACTCATGAATGTATACGCTAGTTATCTTCATTCTGCGGAGACTTGTGAAAAACTAAACTAGTATAAACTCTGAATGTTAGGGCACAGCAGTTCAATTTAAGCACATAGAACTGTAGAAAAATAATCTGATTAGCCTATGGAGAGAAGAACACTAGTTCTTACCGCAATGAAAAAAGTTCTGTCCCCTAGCTCAGAAAAGAATATCAACAAGAAAGCCTGAAATGAAGATCAGTTTGGACACAGAGATCAGTTATGAAACAATGGGTAAGAGAACTAGATGTAATTGTAGGTGAAGACATGACTAAATTTTCAGGGAATTGGATAAAAAAAGTGAGAATGAAATGGGGAAAGCGTAACAAGGCAGAGGCAGTTCTCCTAACTGAAGCAAAACCTGTACTGATGTCCCCGAGTTCCCCCATCACGTCCGCCGGTTGCAATCCTGCGAATTGCGTAGCGGCCAGCGCCTGCTGCGACCCCTGGAGCATGAGAAACCCCGCCACAGTCGCGAACGCTAGCCCACACGACGCGTCGAACGGCACTGCTCTGAATCCACCTCGATCGTTAACCGGCTCAGCCGCCTTCCGGACCGACAATCCAGTGTCTCCTCCAACCGGTGGCGCCGGCTTCCCCGAGCCAAGACATCTCAATGCCTGCAACGAAATTCGCCACAAGTCTTCAGCAACTGTCCACTTTGGTGCAGAAAACATATGGCCAGGGTGCGGGGAAAAGCTGTACCGAGAGGCCCGGCGGCGGCAGCCTCCGGCGGCGCCGCGGCGTGCGGAGAGACGTGCGAAACGTCCTTTTGCGCAAGGGCGTGGAGGAGGAGGAGGCGAAGAGGGTGGAGCAGGAGCAGGAGGCGACGGAGGCCATGGCGCCGCTGCGGCGGTGGTTGCGGGGCGGGAGCGAGGTGTCCTTACTCTCGGCCGTTGGACGTAGATAAAGTTACGCCTCCGCGAACGGGCCTTGATGGGACAACTTGTTTGGGCCGGCACACAACTTCGAATTGGCCTGTTATTACCATTGACGCAGGCCTGTTAATTTCTCGGTAAACGGCTCGGCCCTCCTTGCTTTCAAAACTGCGGCGATGGTGTTGGTTTTCTTGCTCGAAATGGCGCCGCGCCCTACAACGGGTGCCAGCATCGTGGAACGGTGGAAGTGACGCGCGGCGCCCCATGGCCTTGCGTTGCATTATCCCTTCGGTCGAAGCAAAGATCACTCGAGAGATCTGTTCGTACCTTCACGGAGGCGTTCCTCCTGAGTCCCTGACGGCCGATCCGGGAATGCATACCAGGTGCTCAGCGTTATTCCTCTGTAAGCGCCCTGCTTGTTCTAGTTTTGGATTTCATGCTGGCATTGATTTTTTTAAAAAAATTCGTTATCGTGTAACATTTTTTCTTCATTTGTTGTGTGTTGTTTCCATGTGGGGAACTAGCCCGTGTTCTACTTGACGTTCTGATAGAGTGGTGGAAGTAGATTCTCCGATCTGGGATGTTCATGGAATGCATAATGCATAGCTGAGAAGATGTAGTCCACGAAGTAGCGTTATGTCCTGTCAATCTCGTTCCATCAGTGGTTTGTTCAATGCCAAATGTACTTGCTTGCGGGTGGACCCAATTAGCCAAATTCAAGCAGAGTTTAAGGTAAATGGAAAATATGCGCAGAAAATTCACACGGGTTCTTTAAATTTTACCACTTCATTGTGCCATAAAATACTTCAGAATAAAACTGATCATCAATGCCGAACAGATCACATAGGAACTAGTATATTTTTATCTTAAAGTTTGCTACATTAACTGACAAATATCAGTTAGTAACATTTCTCCCTTTCAAGTATGGAAGAGTGAAATTCGAATCAACGGATGCTTTTAGCAAGTAGGGGCTTAGTTCTGTAGGCTATTGGTACAGTGATCCTTAATCTGCCAGTTTCATTGAATGATTAGCTTGTAATCTGCTGCTTGAACCTTGCCATCTTTGAGAGCTTCTCAACAGCTTCAACCAAATGATCTAACCTGGCAACAAATTCAATCAGTAGAGATGTAAATGTTGCAAGGGACAGAGCAGAGGTGCTTTCAAGTGCACGCATCCTTGGTATCATATTAGAAACCACATTTCCATCATCTTCACAATCATCGACCTCCATAGAAGAAGGCCATGAATGCAGTCTCCTCTGCTGCCTTCTCATCACCTCATGGTAGGATTCTGCTTGCATCAGCATTTCTGATGGCGTAGTTGTGTTCCCAGTTATGTTGCTCTGTTTAGTGAAATCCTTGATGTTAAAAGAGGCAACTCTGTTGGTTTTCAGTTGTGCCTTGGCAGAGTTGTTTTCATGAATTGCCATAAAGAGGTATGAGTGCAAGTCAATTGAATGTTGCAGACGCTCTGTCGAGACATGGACATGCTTCAGCTGGCTTGTTTGAAGGTTCCACTTCATGTTGTTTACATTTTTTGCTATACTGTGCAACAGCTCCGCAGCTTGGTTTGTGACATCTAAGATCTCAGATTGGAAGGCACCCCTTAGGGTGTATGGTGCCTGCATGAGTGTAAAATAATAGAGTAAAACATACATCAAGGTCATAACTTGTTGGGGTCAATAACTTGTTGGCCATCTTAATCATTACATAAGTTGCTCCGATGGCATGAAACCTGTGCAAAAGGTATGCGTATACTGAGAAAATGAACTTTGGCTATCATGTGGAAATATGCATATTATGAACCTTTTCTTATTCTGCGTTGATAACACTAGATAACTTTGTTCAGTTGTCACGCTGTTGATTTAAGTTTCTACTGTAGTTGTTTTACTGGGTGTTTTTGTAGTCTTACTCCATATAATTGTTAAACAAATTTAGCATTTTATCTGACATAGTTTTTTTTTTAATTTCCCCACACTCTGTATAAGTAGGTTATGTTCCCATTCAGTTAAGTTGACAGTCTCATATTCTTCTCATATTACGTTTACCTGCTAAAGTATATGTTTTTTCCCCTGACAAGCTATTTATCTTATTCCTCAGCACCTTTGCATAAATGAGGAGACAACAAAAAGGTTTCTACGGGATGTTAACTATGATGAATGTTAAACTGTTGTTTTACTGAGGTTGCAACTTTGATACATGCAAGCTATCAACTATGACGAAGGTCCTTCTAAAGACACATTTTCTGATGACATTCCTCAAATATTCGGTATGCTCCTCTCTTGTCCTTCTGTTAGGCATCACTATCGCATTCTTGAATATATAGCTTTACAACTTAGTAGCATCATGGAGCGAGTTTCCTCTTCTTCTTCCTTTTTTCTCATACATGAGAGATTCCTTTGTTTTCACCACTTGGACAAAAAATACTAATAGCTTGTCTGTAAAGGACCTTGTGAATGTGTCAAATCTATTCTCAAACGAAGGATCACAATGTTGTTGTTTCCTAGGATCAGATCAGATAGTTCACGTGTGCATCCCAATCTCATGTTTCTCTTTATGTTTTGTGTTTGTGTATAAAAACACCGTTCAACATTGTGTGGGAAATAGCTGCTATTAGCTTGGCAGAGGAAGGATAAAGGGAACTTTGTACGAGTACTTAAAATACTCTCTACAATACCTGAATCTCTGAGTGTAGGCAACCATGCAGAGCCATCACCTCATAGGCACAGTGCCGAAGAACATTGCCAACCTTCACGTACTCTGCCCATGGATAGAAGAAGTGGTTGAATCTTCCATGTGGTGGTTCCCACTTAGCAGAGTTTGCCTGGAAATTACCACCATATCAGGATTACGATACAAAATAAGCATGTAGAATGAGATCAAATGCTTACCAGTGAGTCAAGTATTGCTGAGGAATTTAAGGTAGCTTGGCACTTCCTGAATGCTGGTTCATCGGGGAAGTTATCCATGAGAGTCTTGGAGAAATCTGGATGTTCCGAACCATCATTGCTTAGGTACTTTTTTACGCACTCTAGAGAAATAGAAATAAAAGAGTTATATCTCTTGCAACCTCTACTGTAATATGCGGGGAAAAAGGTGTCTCTAGGATTGGATGATGGGTAGAACCTTCTAAGGAGTCTGCCAGACAATTGAAGCTGTTAGCTAGCTCATTGTGAAGTTGTTCCCCTGCCCATATCGGGCAGATAAATACATTTACAAGAACAGTGACGAGCCCTCCAATTGCAATCGAGTAGAGTCTCTCCATCGCAGTCCTTATTGGGTTTCCCATGCGGTAGCCCGATACAATGATCAGGCAGTGGGTGAATAGGATAACTCGAAAACCATACTCGTATGGAACTAGTGATGGCCAAAGCTTCATAAAGGATGTTACAGCTCCTGCATGACATATCGCACAGTAAGAAGGCTGAAGGAACGTGAAATACTAGGTAATGTAAAAATCTATTGCATTTCATGTCAACATAAATGAATAAAATAACAGCTTAATTAAGGCATACCGACAAGAAAGATACTGAAACCAATGATATATGGTTCTGCTGAGGGGCTGCTAAACATAGCCACTTCAATAACAACTATCGCAAATACTCCAGCAAGTACACTTCCAAGAGCCCGATTGAAATCCGCGGTTGAAAGTTGCACCTGTACATAAGAGTTTTCAATCATAAATACGTTCACATATTCTTCGTCAATGCTTATCCATACAAAAATAACATATCGAGATATATTGTTCACAATGTTACTCATGCATAAAGATGGTACATACCTACAGTGTACTCGAACATGATAGCGACAGTGAGGATGGACCAGATGATGTTAGTCCCAAAGATGTCATAGGGTGCACGGAAGAGTATGAGCAGTGACACAAGGGCACAAGCTAGGCCAACCTTGAGTGCAAAGGTGACCCTGTTCCTGTCCTGCCTTGCAAATTCCCAGACATCATATACCCACTTACTGGGGGAGGGACTGCCTTCAGTGATTGGCTTCTTTGCACCTTCTGTCACCACATTGTTTGATGGTAAGAAAATATCAATCCTTATACTACCCTTCTTTCCATTCATTCTCCAACTCAAAGGTGTTGTTTACACACGTATCTTGGTATTGCACAGAGAAGCTCAAGTAATGCCGGGTGTTCTATTTGTACTTCAGTCTGGTTGTTGCATTGCAGTCTTATGGACGGGGGGAGGGTATATATAGATTTTCTTTTAGATGTTAAGGCTTGTGTTGCAAGTATAAAAAGATGGTGTAGAAGCATAGTGTTACCATGAGAAGTTGAATTCAATCGGAAGTGTCATACAGGTGATATCAAGATGCTTTTGCTCAATAATGTATGTTCTGATGGATAATTGGAATATATCATCTGAAATAATTTTAGTTGTCCAGTTTTGATTTGGTGTTTACATCGTATGATTTGCCATGTTCATCTTGCGTCAGAATAGACATGTTTGGAGCAGATTATTTCTAGAGGGTGGCAACTTTGTTGTGAATGGATGCAGCCATGAAATATCATAAAAGAACTAATAAGGCTCCCCACCACATGAATACCTTGAACCTTTCATTATTGCATTTATGGAGTAGTCTACTTGGCTTACATAGACCTGGTAGGCGAAATTAATTATTATGTGAGAAAAGTTTTGGACATAATTAATTAATTATTACGAGAGAAAACTTTGGGGATCAGAAATGGGAATTGTTTCACAGATATGAAAGAACAAAAAATAATGATAGTTTTGCGTTGCCGTCCTCATGACACTCCACTAGACATAAAGAAGCTTTAGCAAAATCAAACTTGTTGAAAGTCGAATATTTGAATTTCAAGGTAAAATCACTGCCCAGAGCTCTCAGTTATTGCGTCATGCATGCTATTTTCTCTGCCCAAAGGCCCCAAACTCTCACTTATTGTGTCATTGATCACACCAACAACTGGAAGGTTGGTATTTTGTTTTTTCATGTTATTTCTCCCTGAAACTGTTCTATTATTTATATTCAGTTTTTCTTTAATATTTATGCTGTTTGGCAAACTTCCTCAGTGTCATTGGGAAAGAGAATTTGCTGCAAAAGTCTGTAGTGTTATTTAATGCTTGAACATGCGAAGACAATATGAGTGTCAAGTTTGTGATCTTTGATTTAGTTCTGTCGACACTTGTTTTCTTCTTTTTTTGTGAGGGAGAGAGAGGAAGATTCACATTTTTCCAGGGCATGCCAGAATCGTAAAGTAATAGTTTTGAAATCAAGGAAGCAGGTTCAAACATTTTTCCCTCTCAAAAGATGTTTATCGTTTTGCTTATTTGGTATGGTTTTAGATGTGAAAACTTTCATTTTGAAGAAATGCAAGTAGCCAAACATGGGGTTAAAATATAATGTTTTGCTACAATTTAATGTGTCATTATAATTATAGAAAGAACCAATCGAATAGCTCACACTTGATTAACATTTGACTCTGAAAAACACCTGACACCGAGCTATTTGCATTGGAAGAATGTTATTCTTAATAAGTCTGGTAGTGGAGTGTTAGAATCTTCTCTTTCCCTCGCCTTTTGTCTCATGCAATAATTCTGAACAAAATATACCAATGATCGAATATTAGAATCCTTCCTCTGTTCTTTTCTTTTGTGTGTGGATGTGTGGTGGTGTCTTAACATTATGGCCAAATCGTGAGACTTTTTTACATTTCAGTGTTACAGAACTAAAGATTCTGCAAAGCAAGTGATCTTGCACAGCATGGTATCAGATTCAACATACCCTGGCCGTGTGTGGAAAGATGTTGGATTAGAGTTTTCATGGGAGTACTGTTGTCAGGGGGTCACAAAATCTTCCGCTGGTCCAACTGCCCATTGGTACATCAGACGAAGGTGCGGCATCTTATTCCTTCTTGAATTCTTGAATTCATCAGCAATAATTCGCATGCATTTACTTGAGCTGAATTTTGATATGCCTTCAGCCATGTGCTATAATTTCTGTATGTTGAGCAGGATCAGTTGTGCTAGGAATATTACCCTTGTTTCTTAAAGCTGAAACAATAATTTTGCAAAACTATGGAAAGTTCGAAACAATTGGAAAAAAATGGAGAAAGTGTAAATGGAGAGATTCTATGTCACAATCTCAAATTATATATTTGAGCAATATTACAAATTCATGCGAAATAAACATCAAAAGTGTAATGTTACCCTTTTTTCTATTCCAAATAGAAATCATAGCGAGACGTTAGCTCATTAGAAACTAGGGAAGTAACCTTTTCAGAGTCTCAGATATCACAGTTTTCTTTTACCATATTGATTGAAAACATCCTGATAGCAAGTAGTAATGTGATGTGTGAATGCTGCATGGCCCACAAGCCTGATGGGAAAGTTGCCATATGCACAGGCCCGGCCCTGAGCCAGTGCCAACGGGGCCGTCGCACTGGGCCTCCGAAAATTAGGGGCCTCCAAATTGAGATCCAAGCAGCATACAGGTTTGGCCTGCTGCCTTGCTGCACTAGTTTTTTTTAGTTCTCCAACCACACACGGGCCTGCAAAGTGCCAAGCAAGCCCAAATAATCAAGCACCACGCACAGGCTGACCACGCATGGCTGAAGCCCACCCGGCTGGCCTCTTTTTCAATAAGAAGGTTTACGTATAGTAGGCCTAACGTACAGAGGAAGACCAGTCGATCAATTAACTCGACAACTCCTCGTCTCCTGCCTCCACCGCCTGTCCGCCTCCTCTACTTCGCGCAAGACGCCGCCTCAGATCGCCGGCCTGCCTGCCCTGCCCGATTGCCAATTTTCCATCGCCGGACCAAGGTTCAAAATTTCCTCAATCACATTTGCTTGTCTATTTTTCCAAACAGTTAGACATACTCAAGTTATTCCGATTTTATATCATTGATAGTTTTCTTTTCAGTTTGTAGGCAGGATTCTTGTATTTTAAACTTATTAGTGTGAGATTTCGTTAGTGGCAATGAGTTTTGTAATATAGTTACAATTGATATATATTATCTTGTGTTTTTTTT
>LAPY01000818.1:87864-97961 GCA_000970635.1 Eragrostis tef
AACTAATATAGCAAAAATCGAGGTGTTTTTCTGTCCCTCTTTTTAAGTTGTGTTGTTGCTTCATTTCATCATCCGGGGGCGGACGGACCTTTCTTTCTTCGTCGCAGTACCACCACTTCACGGGAGCCGAAAAGCACACCTGGGGCTGCCGTTCCCTGCTCCTCTGTTTTTCCATGGCCGCTTTTGCCTCGCCTCGTCCGGACGTGCTCTGCTTCTCTCGTTTTGTCCTCCTGCCCGCCTTTTTATCCCAAACACAGCACTCGCCACGCACTGAGTCCTGTGCAAATTGCACGCCAAGTGCGACGTGCACTGAGATCCCCCTTCCCCGTTGCTATCGTCACCTCCTCCTCATCTCCTCACACTTACAATACAAAGAGAGATGAGATGAGATGGAGCACAGCTGTTCTTCAACTTCAACCACCTGCTGCGGCATGTTCCTGACCTGAGTTCTTGTTCTCGTGCTCCCTTGTTTTTTGCTATCTTGTTGCAGTCAGAGATTCGGAGCAGATCCGGGACCTGATTGTTCCGAGAGGAGGGGAGCGCCCGGCGAGATGTTGGAGAAGAAGAAGGCCGAGTTCGACGGCGAGCGGGTGATCGCCGAGTTCCAGGAGCTCACGCTCGACGCCGCCGCCGTCCAGCGGGACACGCTGCGCCGGATCCTCGCCGAGAACGCCGACGTCGAGTACCTCCAGAGGCGGGGACTCGCCGGCCGCATAGACCCGGACAGCTTCCGGGCCTGCGTGCCGCTCGCCACGCACGCCGACATCGAGCCCTACATTGCGCGCATCGCCGACGGCGACACCTCCCCCGTCCTCACCGCCAAGCCCATCACCTCCATCTCCCTCAGGTATGTTAAGTCACTAGTATCTTGCTGCTGTTCAGCTCACAAGCCTCCACGACTCACCAAGTCACCATGGTGTGCGTGCGTGCATGCAGCTCCGGCACGACGCAGGGGAAGCGCAAGTACTTGCCCTTCAACCAGGAGCTCGTCAAGTCCACGATGCAGATATACAAGACATCCTACGCTTTCAGGAACAGGTACCTCCTTACCTACTACTACTTGTCATGGCTCGCTCGCTCGCTCTAGGCGATAAGCAAGCTTCTTCCCTGCTGCAATCATCTAGTCATGCCATTTCCACAAGGGATCTTTTGTTCGCTTTCATCAATGAGGAAGGTCAATTCACTCACTGTTTGCTGGTAGTTACAAAGAGGCGCAAGTTTTAACGCAACAACAAAATCCTTGTCAATTGATGACGATGATGATGTGCTCCCTGCTGCCTCTAGCTGGCCGGCTAATACTGACAGCAACCTTGTCTGATCATGACACGCGCACAAACAGGGCGTTCCCGGTGGAGGATGGCAAGGCGCTTCAGTTCATCTACGGCAGCCGCCAGTTCACGACCAAGGGCGGGCTGACGGCGACGACGGCGACGACGAACGTGTACCGCAGCGAGGAGTTCATGCCGACGATGCGCGCCATCCAGTCGCAGGTGTGCAGCCCCAGCGCGGTGGTGTTCGGCCCGGACTTCGCGGCAGTCGCTCTACTGCCACCTCCTCTGCGGCCTCCTCTTCTCCGGCGACGTCCGCATCGTCTCCGCCACCTTCGCCCACAGCGTCGTCCTCGCCTTCCAGACATTCGAGCGCGTCTGGGAGGACCTCTGCACCGACATCCGCCGCGGCGCCCTCTCGCCCACCAGGGTCACCGCGCCGGCGCTCCGGAAGGCCGTGGCGCCGCTCATGGCGCCGCCGAACCCGGAGCTCGCCGACGAGGTCGCCGCCAAGTGCGCCGGGCTCAGCAACTGGTACGGCGTCATCCCGGCGCTGTTCCCCAACGCCAGGTACGTGCACGGCATCATGACGGGCTCCATGGAGCACTACGTCAAGAAGCTCCGCCACTACGCCGGCGGCCTGCCGCTCGTCGCCGCCGAGTACGGCGCATCCGAGGGGTGGATCGGCGCCAACGTCGATCCCGAGGCACCGCCGGAGTCCGTCACCTTCACCGTGCTACCCAACATCGCATACTTCGAGTTCATCCCTCTCAAAACCAGCGACGGCGCCGGCGCAGGCGCCGATTCGTGCTACGCCGAGGCGGAACCCGTCGGCCTCACGGAGGTCGCCGTCGGCGAGCACTACGAGGTTGTCATGACCACATTCGCAGGTACTCCTACGTTCGTTTTCATGCACCACGTACGTAGTATATGCTTCTTTCTTACTGCTAGTACCATGCATTTTGCATGTTAATTTGCTCACCAGACTAGAAAACAATTAATGCCGATTCTACTCGACAAATAACATCATTCATCATGTCTAGATAGATAGATGTTCATCATCATTCTTAGTTTCTTACTTTCTTTTAGGTTAGCATAGTATAAACCGTTGCTTGTGCAACGGGAAAGGACACGTAGGCCGTTGCTTTCTTATCAACAGCTAGCTGGGTTGTTGCGAGACCTTTGCATTGTCCGCAATAGCAGTACTTAGTTACCGAGAATCTGTGGTCACAGTGACACTACACAGAACTTTCGCACGCTTTCCTCTTTGTTGACTTCACCTCTGCGCTTTGACCGCCGACGGAGGAATTGACTCCGGCGGGCGCCGTCCGATCGATGTCCAAACCATTGGGCTCTGTGATCACTCGGGTCTAGAACAGGTCTAGAACAGCGGAGGTTCTCTTTTCTTTTTCCCCCCTATTGGTTCTTTTCAAAAGAACCAGATTGCGTTTCGGTGCATCAGATGGGATTCCTGTTGAAAAACATTTGGACTGGATGTTAGTCTTTCTGTCTGGAATATCGGCAGTTTAGTGCGTGAAGTGGCAGTAGGTCATCGAAACCAAGACAGTGGTGTGTTGGTGTAGTTTACCATGGACAATCTTGGAGATCAGGGAAATGAGAAAAAAAAATAGTACAAGGCCTCTGCAACTTCCTACATACAACGTATTTGGTGTAGAGGCATACGTAGTCACTGGCATAATCTTCTGTAATTGACATTTATAGTCACGTGGAACAAGAACAGAAAAATGGGTAGCTTGATCACGAAAATGACCCTGATTTATTTTGTTTAGATCTATAATGACGATAATGACTCTGATATGTACGTACATTCATTATTAGCTGCAGTGTTACTGTCACAAGGTAACTTGCGCCTGGTATGGAGTGTTTAGTTTAGAGCGCTCCGCAATTGCAGAGACCGAATATTAAGCTTGGTTGCTCGATAAGCTGATGATGCAACTGCAAAGACTTATTCGGCAGTGTTCATAGTCTGAAACTTATCGATTGATGTGAAGTGCTATATTGTTTTCACTTGTTTTAGAGCTTACACTGCAAACCGCGCAGCCTCAATAGTAAACTTGATTGCTTGATGATGCAACTGCAAAGACTTACTCAGCAGTTTTCAATGTTCATAGTCTGAAATGATGTCAAATACTATATTATTTTCGCTTACTTTATAGTTTAAACTTGGATTTCTTGATAATTAGCTGATGATGCAACTGCAAAGACTTGTTCAGCAGTATTTATTGTCTAAAATGTACTATTGATGATGAAATACTGCAGGTTGCGCAGCCTTAATATTATTTTCGGGAGAAAAAAAAACACTGACCGGATCTCAAAGACTTCTAGCTAGAGCCACAAATATCTATAAATAAAATATACAAATTGCGTGTAAATTATGGATTAGGTGTAGAACTAGTAGAGCGACCAATAGTTGGTTGAGACAAAAGGGCTCCAATCAATGGCGGTTTGTCGGCTTGCTCACTGTTTATTGTTCTTGGCCCTTAGTATCTTGGAAGTGCAGTTGCCGAACCTTAACCATAGTTAAACCCAATTTGACCACATCTTTCAAAAAAAAAAACAATTTGACCGACACGCCGTTTGCATTCACATGAAGAATGCAACAGCTGCAACTGTGGAACTATTCTCAACTTCATTGCCTGTTCGTAGTACATCGCTGAATTTTTCAGGTTCAGTCCAAGCCTCTTCTTGACTTTCACTGAGTTGGCTCCATCTCCTGAGGTGGGCACGAGAGCACGACAGGACGGTCCCACATGAGATGATGTGTCATGTATTAAGTACTATAATCGGATAAGAGAATCGGCCTCATGGTCATATGTGATAACGTCCATAAATTAATTTGGCCGGTAATGTAGAAGTCTAAATATCCTTGTTTCGTTTGTCATCACGATTTTTCTTGCGAGTGAGATGTGATATCCATTTTTTTTTCCTTTTTTTGCGAAGGAGAGATGTGATAGATATCTTGTGTGGGAATATGGTAGAAGAACCTCATTTCGTTATTAGCTTGATGCATGTGTTGGCTGCACGCACGACGACTTTTTTAACTTAAAATACTACTTTGTCGTGTATTCAGGTTTGTACCGGTACCGGCTGGGCGACGTGGTGAAGGTGGCCGGGTTCTACAACTCGACGCCGAAGCTCAAGTTCGTGTGCCGTCGCAACCTGATGCTGACGATCAACATCGACAAGAACAGCGAGCAGGACCTCCAGATGGCCGTGGACAGCGCGGCGAAGATCCTGGCCGCCGAGAAGCTGGAGGTGGTTGACTACAGCAGCCATGCCGACGTGTCGCGCGACCCGGGCCACTACGTCGTCTTCTGGGAGCTCAACGCCGACGCCAACGACGACGTGCTGCAGAGCTGCTGCGACGAGCTGGACCGGGCCTTCGCTGACCCAGGGTACGTCGGGTCCAGGAAGGCCCGCGCCATCGACCCGCTCGAGCTGCGCGTGCTGCAGCGAGGAACGTTCCAGAAGGTTCTGCGCCACTACCTCGCCCAGGGCGCCGCCGTGAGCCAGTTCAAGTCGCCGCGCTGCGTCACGCCGTCCAACTCCGGCGTCCTACAGATCCTCTCCGGCAACGTCGTCAAGGCCTTCTTCAGCGCTGCCTACGACTGACGGATGATGAACGCACTCTCCTCGAGGCGCGCATGCAAGCGACAGCTCAGATACTCGCAGTTCGTCATCAGGAAGGAACAAAACGCTCTCTGATTCTCGGGGGCAGATGGATGATGTAGCTGACTGTGGTCGTGACAGAACTGGTGTGTTGTTTCAGTGGGTTGAACTAGGTCATCATGTGTTCTGTAGCTACCAGTTCTGTTCCAACCGTTTGGCCTGTTTGTTTGCGGAGTTTAATCGAATCAAACGAACATGTTAATGTGTCCGATGTCACAAACTTCAACTTGGGTCCTTTTTGCCAACGTACAGTAAGAGCAAGCCAATGATTTTTCTGCTTGCTATGGAACCTCTTCACAAGTTGTTTCAATATGCACAAGAGCATGGCTTACTTCAACCTCTTCATGGCAGCTGTCAACACCTAAGAGTATCTTTATACGCCGACGATGCAGCAGTTTTCATCAAGCCAACACAGCGAGACGTACACAACCGTTGGCCTGTTTGTTCGCGGAATTAAATCAAATCAAATGAACATGTTAATGTGTCCGATCTCACCGACTTGGTGGGTGCCTTTTGCCAAAGTACAGTGATGGATCATGGATGCACAGACATCGATCTCTGGCAAGCACCGAGCATGCAGGCACCAATCTCGGTGGCAGATCACTATGGGCATGTTTGGTTTAGGGCCTCACTACGCCACGCCGCCGCCGCAAGTGTGGCGGCCGCAACAGCCCATCGCCCAGCCGCAACCCACACGTGAACCAAGCACGTCGTCAGACGCCCGAAAGTCAGCCATGGCAAAGAGGCGGAGAACCAAACATGATCTATGTTAGGGTCGATATTAGATTTCTATTTGTTGCATATTTGCATGTCATACGACAAAAAAGGCTGCAGGTTTCGCCAGGAAGCAAGGACCTACAAAATCATTTTCCCGAAAAAGAAAAAAGAAAGAAAGAAGACTTCAAGTAACATGTGACATGTGGCACGCACGAGTACAATTTCATTTTATTTGGATCAACTCTTAAGCATCTTAGCGGCGGCCCATCTCCGGCTCTGCTAAAAGCAAGCCCAACGCGGGGGTTGGGTGCTGGCTTGGCACGAATATATCACTGATTGTTTGTTTGCACTGCTAGTATGTAAGGATGTGTTTCGATTGATGAATCGCGAGGGATCGGGATAGAATGGGATGGATTGGTCTTTCGTTTACGTGTTTGATTGTGAGACCAGAGCGGGACAGATCGATCTAGGAGGAATATACTCCAATATGTGGGATGAAGCAATTCACCTATCACTGATTGAACGCTTTTTTCGGGGCAAGCCACGCTCTCCACCTCTCATCTCGTATGGTCAACGAGCAGCTGATCCCGGCCGCCAAGACTAGCGAGCGAGCGATCAACGACCAGTTGATCCCGGCCGCCATGACGTTCCCCCTGCCATTTCTGCCATTCAGTGGCAGAGTTTTGTGATGGGCTTCGCGGCTGGGGCCCTTGTTGTGACCCTCCAGAACCAAACACATCCTAAATCTTAAAACATGTCACCTATCACTGATTGAACGCCTTTAAGGAAAAATACTTTGAATGTGTAGGAGCATATGCCCCCCCTTGTGATACAATGGCTCATATCTAGCATTAATTAATTCAACCAATATACTTAAATTTGATAAATCCATACGTCAGCGATGCACAATTTATAAATTTATATATACATATGTGTGTCGGGTTATTTTTTGTAATGCCAATGGAGATTATATTTAAAACATGTCAAAGCCTTTTTTTAATATTTTTTATAACGATTGTGGTGCGTAATAATTTCCTTTCTCTCTACAATTAATGTGATAAGCAATTTTTAGCCTTAGAAACCAAACGTGGTTGCTTCTTTTTGACCAAATAATCAGTTGACAGGTGGATATAGTAGCACCTCTCTTTGCATGGCAACAGTTTTTTTTTTTTGGGGGGGGGGGGGGAAAACAGGAAGCAAGAGTGCAAACTGTAAGAGACAAAACGGAACATCCTTTCTGCCTGCAGTTGGGAGAGCACTCTGCCTCCCCATGCACATGACCGGCTGCGCGCTAACAAACATTCATCTCTGCAGCGTGATAACTGGAGGGCCCAAATCCAACAGTTTTTGGCATGCTTCTTCGATGATCGATCGACCGACAGCGATGGCAACTGGCTTTACGTCCCGTTGCTGATCCTGTCAAGGTCTTGATGACGGTCGATCGCAACTGGGCCACGCAGGCAGCCACTTGATGGTCGCGGGGCAGCGGCACGTACAGATGAGGCAAGGCTTTTAATTTGAATACGTTACAGTGCAGATGAATGATTGTGGATAAACAACCTCATCGATCGACCTCCATGGACCATGGACCCCGGATGGAATTGGATATTCAAGCGATTCGGACAGGAGTGATTCGTCCTCTGATCATGAATCTCTCTGATGGGTAGGCCATCCAGCTTGTAGCAGAAGCATGTTCGTATCACAGGAGCGATTTACTATTTTAGCCACGAATAGAGGCTTCGCTTAAATGGCCGCACAACCAATGGCTTCTTAACACTTCTCTATAATAGCCATATATTTTTTCTTTGGACGAAATTACCCTCGCATCTCTCCATCCTCCTCTCGTTGGGCCATTGGAGCATGGCAGCAGCAGCTCGATCGGATCCCCATTCTTCTTTGGAGCACTTCAGATCCCCATTCTTCTTGGCTTCGGGGTGGGCACAGGTAGTAGCAAGCAGCAGCAACGTACATGCCACACAAGCAGCAGCAGCTCACGTACATGCCCGCACAAGTAGCAAGCAGCAGCAGCGCACGGCCAACGCAAGCAGCACTCGTCCACGCGCAGGCCCGCGCCAGCTCAAACCGAGCCGCGTCCGCACTGCTCGCGCCCACGCACCTCGGCCCCGCGCGCTCGTACCGCACGGCCCGGCCTCCCGCTACCTGCCGCGCCGGCCTGGCTGCGCCGCAGTTGGGCGAGTCGGGGGTAAGGGGATGCGGCTGGCTGCACCACCCGATGGCGCCACGGAGAGGGGCAGGGTGAGGCAGGATGGGGTGAGGCTGGGGAGGCGGGCAGCGGTGATACAGCGGAATCCGGCAAGGCGGCGGGCGTACGGCGACAGAAAGGCGTGCGCGCTGGCGTTTGCCGAGAGGAAGAAGGACAAAGGGTAATTTCGTCCAAAGAAAAAATATATGGCCATTATAGAGAAGTGTCAACGGTTTGGTGGCCATTTTAGAGAAGACATCGGTTTCGCGGCCATTTGAGCAAAGCCAGCTCTATTCGTGGTTAAAATAGCAAATCTCTCGTATCATAGTACTGGATGGGCAGCATGTTTGGTCGGAAATTTATTATATGTTTCTTTTGCGGGAATTTTTTTTAAAAAAATAAGGCAGGAGCGCTGCTATTAAAGATACATCCTAAGAGTACATAAGCTAACCCAGCATATTAGAGCCAGGCCCGGGCTAAGGTCATCACCTAACCCGAGAAAAGAAGATATCAAAAGAAAATAAACCGAAAATGAAGATGATGATGGCTGATGTGATGAATTCCGAAGGATGCACATGAAGCCGGTTGTTCTACTTGACACACCAACTATAGATTGCAGCAACTCAAGCTCTTCAGGTAGGATACCTCGTGGTTAAAAGTTCAACACAACTCTCAACTGCTCCTAGAGAGCTCCCTTCATCTAATTGTTATTGCAGAAACATGATTGTGACTGATTGCCTTCTTTTTCTTCTTTCTTGACTCGGGTGTTTGTGCTAGCTTTTTCATTCCTTGCACAAGCATAGCCAATCTGGTAGCATCAATGCTGCTCCCCCTCGAGAGCTTCTTGTAGGTGTCTACGACATGCCATAAGGGCTAGGAACCCAGGTGTTTGTCCTCCTTGACAAAGACCTATTTTTTTTTTTTTGTCAACATGTCCCAAACCACCTTGACGGTTGTCTTATGAGGTTTGGTCATGATCCCGGACTTTTTTCCACCACACTAGCTGCCCTCCTAGCTCACAACAGATGCTTTCTTCTTGACTGAGGCGCATGGTAGAATGGGGGGCAATTGGTGGGGAGCCACCTTCTTATTGAAGCTGCTCAAGGCCTTAATGAGTTCATGCCCAATGGTTTGATGAGTTCATGCTCAATCTATTGGTCCGTTTGGCTTCTAATCATCAATGGAGTCACATTAAGATGGCTCTGCTTCATCCAATCTTCAATTGGAAGGCTGACAACAGACGAGGGTGTCACAACTTGCAGCTGCATGGTGAAAACACCCCTGGTTTCAATAATCTGATTCATGAGGCGGGCCTCAAGCACCATTGGGCTCATCAACTTTTGGCAGGCTGCCGATGGGGGGTCACGTTCGAGGAAAATCAAGCTATCATGAACAACGACATCGACATTTGTTGTGTTGTGGGGCAGATCTCCTCCCGGGCGGCGACCCTCCTGCAGCTGCTGCTTTTGTGCAAAGCACCGAGATGGACAATTTTGTGAAGATATGACCAAATCGACGACAACGCCAACACCTTGCTGGGTCTCGACACGATGCGACCTTATGATCCCGGGCGAGGCAGTTGAAACATTGCCCCTTCATCTTCCTAAAGAAGAGCGAACGCCGCTCATCTTGTTGCCTGGGCGAGTTATCCGGTTGAGGCGCTGTGCGAGAACGGTTGTGCTTTGTCTTCACAACTTGTCAGCCCTCAACGCTGTTCTCAAGCAGGCGACAAGAGCAGGGGCCTTGTTGATGTACCTCGGTAGCGACACTGTCTTCAGAGGTCCGTCGTCCTCCCTGGTGGCCGAACCAACTCGTGTGCAGGACGGCCTGCCCTGCCGCAGAGTGGCTGAAAGCAGCGCATCAGCCTTCTGGACCTTGACAGGGCGGACCGGGCGCACTTCTTCACCTTGGGGAGGAGCTCTTGTGCCCCGCCATCGAGCTCGCGTGCGGCTGGTTCCCCAACAGCAGCTCGCCCGGCGTGCACCGCCGACGCGATGTGCCGCTTCTCTGCCGCCGTCGCCGCCTCCTCGGCTTTTCCGTCGACTTCGGCCGGCATTCATTCCTCCACCGGAGTTCCGCCGGAGGACGGCCGTCGATCTGCTTTGCGCTGCGAGGAAGGACGATTTGGTGGTGGTCTGGGTTCGAGGTGGAGGAGGTGCTGGTGGATGTGCTCTGTGGCTGCTTCAGGAGGGCCGCCGGGGGCATGACCCGGGGCGGCG
>LAPY01000818.1:110648-120961 GCA_000970635.1 Eragrostis tef
CCATCCGCAGGCGCGTTTTCGTCACGGCATGAGCGTCCCAAGACAAGCTCATGGCGCCGTCCAAGTTACACCGCATATCAAACCGGGGGCGTCGTAAGTCTATCATCTGATCTCGTTGCCATGGTAGTACTCTCTAATCAAGATGGCACTACTCCAACAAACCATAAAACCTTTGTTGTTTCCGAATTCCGTCATCCGCACTCCGTTTTCCAATAAAGAAATTATCAGCACGACCTCCTTTCCAACACATGATCACAGCTCGGCCACCAATAGGAGCTAGCCGAATTGCCTGCTCTCGGGGCAACCGCATTATGGTTCAGAAAGTGGCATCGCCAGCCCATGTATTATTTGCAGCGGGCAGCACTGCTTTAGTTTTCAGGCCATATCCCAGTCTCAGCGAGAATGTATCCAAAAAGTCAGCACGACATCATCAAAGCCAAGATGCGAGATTTTCGTCTAGCCGTATTTGCAGCAACAGAAGTCAGATGCGAGCCCATTAGCATCGCCAAAGCAACGGCATTACAAAACGGGAC
This sequence comes from Eragrostis tef, assembly GCA_000970635.1. Taxonomy (NCBI): domain Eukaryota; kingdom Viridiplantae; phylum Streptophyta; class Magnoliopsida; order Poales; family Poaceae; genus Eragrostis; species Eragrostis tef. Next base: position 111,182 of record LAPY01000818.1, read on the forward strand.
TAGTATAGTGTATAGTTTGCCGAAGGTTGAAGGTTGTAACATTTTTGAGGAACAATGGTGCGCGCATTAGCTTTAGTTCCCAGAGCCTGACGCCAACACTTGGCACCTGCAATGACTAAATAATGTGCATAATGCAACACCACAGCAAAATGCGCCCTCCAATCCTGCTGAACATCTTTATCCACATGACTAAACATTCTCATCCTGAATCCACAGGCCCATCCTGTGTGCCACCACCTGGGAATTTTTTGGTAATATTTGGTGACTCATGTTCGAGGAAGTGCCATGATGTGGATTCAGAGTAAGTCTATGTGTGTTTGCTTTTGTATATCAGCTTTTCCAAAGCCAATGTTCATCGCTAAGAGTTGATTCGAAATTACCCAAAAAAAAAAAGAAGGCTGCCTTCAAATACTATTTCTAGCTTCATTTCTTGACAGCAAGACATTTTTTTTTCTTAGCCAATGAGCTGAAGTGTTCAACAGATGACATCGACCATTTTCTCGGACCAGTCACCGAGTTGAATTTCATGCAGAAGCAGCCAGACCTTTTGTTTGTTGTGCTTTTCCACTCATCGTGCAAGTTAGTTATTATAGATAACTAGCCTCTCACTAGATAGGCAAATAAGATAGCCATGGTAGAAGCCCTGAAAGATTCTCAAACAGTGTATTCCCACATGCAGAGTACCTAATCGCACACAAATATGAAAACTTTAGCGCGGAAATATAGGTTCGAGTATGAAAATCAGTAACAATTACACTCTTGGTTTCCTCCATGTATTAAGACATGATTCCGTTTCTGAAAAATCCAGTAGTCACTGTCATCCAATTGTATTTCGCAGACACCGAGCATAATTCGCTGCAGCCCAACCTTTTGCTTCGTGCTAACCCACTCATTGTGCAATTCAGTTATGCTTTCGGCCTTATAAATAGCTCGCCTGACATGAGAGAAATAATCTTGTCAAGTAGTCACTGCCGGATTTAGCGTTACTGCATTTGAAGACTGAAGCCTGGGTTGCAGATCAAGTGGAATGGTTCCTAATACAGTTCGTGTGGCAGTAGGAATTCTAGGTACTTCTAGAGCATATATTCATGTCTTCTTTAAGTCGTTTCACGCATGACTAACTTAACAACATCTCTCCTCCTCCCTCCTGCAGGAAATGCTGCGTCCATGCTCCTCTATGCAGCACCATTGTATGTATCATATATATCCAGAAGTACAATATATGTTGATTAGCAATTGATGCAACCTAGCTATGCCATTTTACTTATCTCCTATGCTCTGCAAATCATGTTTCACAGATTGACATTCAGAAGGGTGGTAAAGAAAGGAAACGTAGAAGAGTTTTCATGCGTGCCTTACATACTCGCTTTGTTCAACTGCCTCCTCTACACGTGGTATGGGCTTCCTGTAGTGAGCTCTGGATGGGAGAACTTCCCAGTATCCACCATTAATGGACTGGGCATAGTGCTTGAGATTACATTCATCAGCATATACGTATGGTTTGCACCAAGCGAGAAAAAGGCAAGTGATTCGATATGAACTCTATCATACTAGTAGGTATTAGCGCTATTTGAGTATACATGGACCGTTCAGAAATGTTAAAAATGCTGTCTTGTGATCATTTTGCAGAGGTTTGCCTTGCAATTGGGGCTTCCTGTTCTGACATTATTTGGCTTCACAGCATGTTTCTCAAGTTTTTTTATCCATACACATCGTATGCGCAAAGTTGTTGTTGGTAGTGTTGGTTTAGTGGCTTCCATATCGATGTATAGCTCTCCGATGGTGGCTGCAGTGAGTATCTCTGACATGCTTTGCGGTGTTTTTTTCTTTTCTTTGAGGAATGGCACTGCAGTATTGTAATTTAGCCTTTTGTGAATGGAACTTCTAATGCAGACACAAGTTATAAGGACGAAAAGCGTGGAGTTCATGCCTTTCTACCTGTCACTCTTTTCCTTCCTTTCCAGTGCTCTGTGGATGGTATATGGACTCCTAGGGAGGGATCTTTTCATAGCGGTTAGTGCCATACCAGATCACCAGTTCCGCAGTTCATAAACAAAAATAGAACCTAACCAAGATCACTTCATGCTGATTATTTTATTTTCTTCTAAATTTTTATGCAGTCTCCCAACTTCGTTGGTTGCCCAATGGGAATTCTTCAGCTGGTTCTGTACTGCATGTACAGGAGAAGCGATGAAAATCCTGGAAAGCCCTATGACGTCGAGCAGGAAAATGGTCTGAAAGTGGTTACCGTGCACCCGCAGGAGATTACTGGAAGGAAGCCAGAGGCTCAGAAATAAGATTGATGTGTTTTTCTCTTAACTGTTAGCAGAACGGCAGAACCAAGTCGCCTTCAGAAAATGTTGGGCATGCATATATGAGCCTGCAGCGTTCGATGGCTCACCGTTCACGGGTCGTCATGTACTATATGTTATCAGATTAATTGGCTCATCAGTAGGGTACTTATGAACAAGAACAACTTTATCGTTACTGTTCCAGTGTGTGTGTGTGTGTCTCAATATATATGTACATCTGTACATTTTGGTGTACGTTGTGAACGCACGCACATGCACTATCACATCGTTTCGTTTAGTACTAAAGTTTAGAGCGAAGAATCTTGTTATTTAAGAGTATTAAATAAAATATAATTACAAAATTAATTTCAAGATCCTGTGCTAATTCGCGGGAATCTAATGAGGGTAATTAAGACACGATTAGACGATGATTACAGTAGTATCATTGTAACGAAACATAAATTAATTAGGCTCATTAGATAGATCTTAAAAATTAGCTCTCATCTAAAAAAAATTTTATCATTAAACTTTATTTAATATTTCTAAATAGCAAAATTTTTGAGACTAAACTTTAGGACTAAAGGAAACGAACAGAGGAAAGTCTTATCCTAGTAACTTCATCTTTCTCCGTAGCCTGGGCTAGCATATTGAGATGTTGTGCACATAAATCCAACCCAGGCCGGCCCAGTCCTCGAGTCCATAAAAAAGGAAGACCAAAACCAAATGGCAAACAAAGTCGTCGATGTTGGGCTCCAGGAAGACCGAGAGAGAGAGAGAAGCTTTCCGCCATGTGTGCCAGTCACCTAACCTAACCGGTGAAATTTATCTCACTACATGATCATATCATTGCCGCTTGCCACCGCTCCCGGGCGGCCACGGCGCGCTCGCCCTCAGCTCCTTGGAGGCTTGGACCGATCGATGCCGCCGTTTCACCGCCCGTCGCGTCGCGTCGCCTTGCGAGCTGCAAAGTTGCGTGCCGCCCTTGCGTCGTGCTCACTGGCAGTGTTGACTCTTGCGCGCGAGCGCACGTGCTCCAACTCAACGAGCATATGCATGTTACTTACCTCAAGCGCATGCAGGTACTACGACGTCAGCTGATGCCTGCTTCATGATCTGTATTGTGCCCTCTCGATAGTCCATACATACAGTGTATGCAATCATTCAGGGTTCATTTTTGAAAAATAATTATCCAGGTGAGGACTCTTGACTCTCCTGGAGAGAAAGCATCCAAAGCTCCGGATAAAGACAATGCAAGTGCAGTAGTGTTACTAGTGTATAGTATCTTCTCTGCTGCATGTGTTAATTTGATAACCTGCTATATGGATCGGATATGGATATGTCTGGAAGGAACCAACGGAGCAGTGGTTTCCCTGCATGTCGGCAAAAAACGAGCAGCATCCATGGGCTTCTGTGAGGATCTAAGGGCTCAGGCTGATGGATATGGCGATATGGGCATATATAGAGGGACACTGCTGCTCCACAATCGAGTGGCCATCTACCCACTGCTACTCCATCATCCCGTCGCAGAGGCCACGTGGACGCGTTGGCCACTTATGCATGCACCAAGACTGCCTCAGCCTGTCCCGTCGCTTTACCAAGCGTGCTCGCGCTACATGCACCGCCACGAACCACCAACTTGGAACAGAAACATGGACTCGTTCAAAGATCAAAGATAAAGTTAACAAACCAGGGTCTTCAGAGATTCAGTATCATGTGTAAAGAGAATAAGGGAATACATAGTTAGACAAGTCAATAAGCGTGCCATCAAACAAGGTGTCTTGCTGAAAGGTCAAAATATACAGTAGTATGTGTTAATTAGCCCCAAAACGGGGAAGAATTCCCTGGTGATGGTGACTGATGCTACACCGAAAGATAGCTCCACGAAAGGAACTGCATGCAAGTGCTCGTGTCGAAGCTCGGGAGAATCGATCAACAAAGTAGCAGCAGCTTGGCAATTATATGCATGGAGGGCGGTTTCATGGCTTGAACCCTATGTGCCGTCCCTAGATGCATAGTGACATATCTATGCATAGCTAGCTTTGTCTTTGTGCGCACGGTGCTGGCTCATGGACTATTTGAGCTAAGCTAGCAGTGTAGGAAATTTGAAGGTCACTTCCTGCTTCCTCTACTGACAACCATGGGAAATTGGAATTCGTAGGCACTGATGTTCTATTTTCCATTGTTAAGGCACTGTAGGCCAATGGGGCGCAATACTCTGTACATGTGCCCTGTTGTTTTCTCAGGGGCTTCTTTACTACATTCTGTGCATATATGTGTTCTGCATAGCGGATGCGAAGCAGATAGATGTAACATACTTTTGATGTCTATTTAATTATGCAATAAACTTTGAGTGTTCAGATTCGTGTACATGTACTAGTTTGCCAAGAAGTATATATATGAAAATATTACGCACCTTCTAGTTCTAAGTCAAAAGTTGGTATATGCCATCATACACTACCACACCTAGATAGGCAGTTCGCATCAAAGAGAGCAATAATATAGATGTTCCCTTTATTTTTCAGAAGCTAAGATATCTATAAAGAATAGCAAATGTTGTGTATATTTGCAAACTGAGCATAGCTAAGATTGCAAATACCTTGTGATGGAACAAACCTACCCGGATATATTCAAGTCTCTGACTTGCACGGTATAATGAGGTGCATGTGATGACTTTTTGAATCTGAAAATCAGTCAGCCTAGTGTCTCCTAGCCATTTATAGTGTGTGTGTGTGTGTGTGTGTGTTTTCTTGTACGTGTATGTGAGCGCATGCGTTGTGTTATGTTTCAAAAAAAAAAACCTATGCCATGTTGGTTTTGATCGCATCCATGGAGCGAAACACAAAGAAATAAGAGACATGCAACCCTGTCTTTTCGGTCGAGTTGGGACCCCGGAAATGACCCTAGCTAAAGTAGAAACGGGGAAGTGGCCAGCCAAATGGAAGGTAGCAAGCATGTGATGCCCTGAGAGGAAACCAGTCCCCCACATCTCCGACGAGACTCCCCGGGGCCCCATGTTTGCCCGTCAAAAACTGCCAAAGAATGATCCAAGCTATACACAAAGCCAATCCTTCTTTGCAAATGCTTAATCGGTCAGCTTTGTATAGCAGTGTCATGTACAACAGAATACAATATAGCTACTATACATATTATCTCTCACTCAAAGATATACCTAAGGAATAACACATGTAAGTATATGAGGTCATGAATCATGAGTTAACAGTGGCGTGTTTGTATCGATCTCTCATATTGATTCCAAAGGTCAATGTCAATAGCAGTTACAAGCGTCACGTCAACACGAATACTAAATTGATTGGCCGTGTCTCCGTTTTACGCACAATAAAACAAACAGGAGACAAGAGGCAGGCAACACGCTGCGTCCGTTCCAGAGATATCCCTACACGCACGTCGTGAAGACATGCACGCAGTTTCGGTTTGTATACATTTTGTTTACTGTACGTGGCACTGCACTTTGTACCATGTATCACTGTAAATAGATGCCACTTTGTACCACACACAAACTCTAATACTATATGCACATGGAATCAGTTTGATATATATGGTCACACGACGAAGAAGCAGATATGACATGGTGCAAGAGGCAAGTACTTGCATAGTTTACCAAAAGAGGGACGGATCTGAAGGCCGCCGCACCCACGCACGACACGGCGTCCGGGCCCTCTCCTCTCGCTCACTGCATCGGCATCAGCTGCATGCCTGACCTCGACTGCGACTGCGTCCCCGTCCCATCCAATCTCTGGAGCTTGATCTGATTCTGATCAACTACACGCACACATGCCAAGCATGCAAGCCAGGCTATGGCTTGATCTCTTCTCTACGTGCTTCTCTCAGGCTCAGCCTCAGGTCGATCAGCTTGGCAGAAGAAGCGCAGAGATCTCGAGTCCTTGACCTCTTCCAGCTCTGTGCAAGATTCCTCCCATGGCATCAAAGACATTCTTTTGGATATCGCACACGAAAGAAGCCAACAGGCAGAATATACGTATATATCTTCGGCAGCAAGCTGCATAATTATTATTGCGTCATGAGATGATATCTATATATGAGCTGCAGTGTACATACAGATCGACAAGTCACTAGAGACACATGTGCGCATGTGCTTATTATATGTGAGATGCTCTGCTACTAGCTCTCATCGCGCGCGGCGCGCCCTTGACCAAATCAACCATCTTTGAACACGGTTTGTTGGTTTCGCGATTTGCGTAGTTAACTCACTCTAGATCTAGGCTAATCTGGGTGAGTACAGTTAATGTAAGAAACCTTGCAAGTACACGCTAGCTAGCTCCCTGCAGCGTGTACTAGTAGACTCCACCGGCAGCTGCCTATAAATAGCGGCCCATAGCAATGGTATGGAGCCAACCAGGCAAGCACAGCTTGTTCCTTGTAGTTGTAGGCAGCTAGTACTCCACTATACCTGCAGAGTAGGAGAGAGCGGCGAGCAAGCTGAAGATCAGGTGCTGATCAAGCTTCAGCAATGGCGAAGCCGCAGCAGGAGGTTTACTTCGTCTTCATGAACTTCGACCCTGTGTACGAGCGCCTCAGAGCCGATCGGTACGCCTTGTGACGGATATATAATAGCATATCTAGCTATGAACATGCAGACACTACTCTAGTTGATCTTGGTCATCATCTTAGCATCAAATGCGGTTTTCTTAGTAGTTTCTTGCACTGTCTTGTTCAGGTCCAAGGAAGGGTCAGCCACGCTGGACGCGTACCTGAGCCACAAGCACGACAAGCTGCTCGCCAAGCTCCTCCAGCCTGACTCCTATCTGAAGAGGTCGTCGCTTGCCATTGTCGATGGCTTCGCCGTCGAGATAACTGATGCTCAGGTGACCTAATAACTTTACAATCATCCACACATCCATCCACCATGTTAATTATATGCATACATGCTCAGTGTATCTTCTCTGACCAACTAGCTGTACTGTGGACATGAACACAATGCAGGCAAGCATTCTGAGATCGGCCAAGGAGGTGAGAGTCGTGGAGAAGAACCAGGAGCTCGCATGATCCTTCAGTCGAATGGACCAGATTAATTTTATATATAGATGCTTTGGCATCAGCTATGGCTATGCAGCTATATATGTGTAGTTTACTAAGGCAAAGGAGAGTCGTTGGGTTGTTCTTGTTCCTAGCAAGTCAATCGCCTTTGCTCGTGTGTAGCTGTGTGAACTTCCATGGCTTTGTTGACTCTCAAGTCAAACTTAGCTGCCGCGGCTACTACTAAGCACTAAGCAGTAAAAAATATAGTAGTATATACTAGTTCGTAGGGTCTAATGATCAGAGGATCGACGACTTTAAGATTGAACCCTGTAATGTGCCTATGATTAGCACAAAATCTATATGTATCGTTTTGCATATATTAACTACATATATCCTGCCGATCTTTCGGCTATCAAACATTATTGGCAGTGCAAAGCTGAACGAATATTGGCACATACTCCCTCCGTTTTGTTATAAATAACGCTGTTAGTGCATATGAGTATATTATTGCAGTGTGTGCGGCTTCAGTGCCTGTTATTTCGGGTGTTGTTTCTGTATGGAATTTTATGCACGCTTTGGGTGCCTATATAGCTATAGCAAAATGTGATCGAGTGGTTTGAGGCATTTGCATCGGTTGACTTGTTGAAACAAGACTCAAGATCGAGTTGAAGGAGGCGGCTTTGAAGAGTGAACCTCTTGAAATGGTGATCAGATATGATACCTAATTAACAGTTGTAAGTTTCCGAGGTCTAGATATGACAAATCACAATGTTTTAATTTGGACAGAGAAAACCTTGCGTGAAGAAGCATATTTTGATGCAAGCAATTCTGTGTCTGGGGAGAATGGAGATGATGCAAGCAGCACGTACGTAGCCACATACACGTGGAAGCAGCTTGATTCGAGCTTATAGCTTGGTGCTTGTGCGCCGTATGTATCATCTGGTGACACTTGCCTGGCATACACTGCCATCTTGATACTGGCATACTGTTACAAGAATAAGACATCCAAATAAACAAATTATTGGATATACTATCTTATCTGCAGAGCTTTCCCTTTTGCCTTCAAGTAATTTTATATCAAGAAAAACACTAGTTGTTCACAATTTGCATACATATAATCACCCTGGTAATAGTCCACTTGAAGCCAAAAATCACGCAGTGCCATTGCACAACGTCTTACTAGAAAAACATATACATATCACTAGTAGGTGCAGGCATGCACATTCGATGCCTGCCGGAGCTGTAGCCGACACCGGACGCACGGATAGATCAAAATCACAGTCCATCACATTATTGATTGATATGCTAGCTTCGGCTTGTTTCTCTACTATATTAATGGTCGATCTCCCAGTTGGTAAGTGTGAATATTTACAGAAATATCATAGTGTGATTGATGCGGTTTTCGCATGGATATGTTGTTAATTTCTTTGCTAGCTATGTTATTATCTTCATCTTTTGATGACATATATATTTTGATTTCTTCAGAGCAAAGGTTTTGAACGACCCAATGTTGTGATGATACGTTTTAACACAATGTACCACAGGTGCTCTGTTAAAAATCTGTAACATATGCATGAAAGAGAAATCGGGCCAATGAGCACTTGATACGTGCAACTGTGGTGGGGATACTAAAACAACTCCATTTGACAATGTAGCCAGGAACGGCAGAACCTGCACACCACGTCCGAGCACTGAAAGTCTGAAGAATGCTGTCACCAAGTTGCTTGTAGTCTAACACTATCCCCAAGGCCTCCTTGCACATAAGCCATGCCCATCCTACGTATGCCAAGACAAAGTCGTCAGTCCAAATTTTCTTCGACTGCTGAATTTTAGCTGCAGAGGACAAGAGTGGTTAGAGTACAAGATTCAAGTCTCATACGTAATGGAAGCCTTTTTTTTCTTCCAAAAAGATAATGTCAAGAGCTATAATATTTCTGAAGAAAAAGAGGTAGTATGATGTTCACTTCAGGATCAGGTAGGCTCACAGATTTCATACGAAGCAGATCGATTCTGGTTGTTGGAGATCGATTGGACAGCACCCAATTCGACTTGCAAAAAGAGCTCAGCCTTTTAGATGAACTGATACAGCGAATCATATGCGATCTTGGTGGATGGGGGATAAAGGTTCAGCGACGCTGAACCGGGCATCTATCACACTCTCAAGCAGAACAATTGAAGTGTCGCAGTCGCATCCCATTTTACATTTTCGTCAACTGCCAATCTTCCCCGCTGGCTTGCTCGGTCACTCTACTCTCCATCACAAGTGAGGTCGTCGTCCATACCGTAACACGAAAACGACGAGAGCAGCTTCCTTAGCGATTACTCAACGGATCGAGATAATCGCAATTGAATTAGCACCGAATGAACACTCATTTTATACCCAGCCGCGAGCTCATTTCTTTAGCTACTCACCACCCATCCCCGATCCCTCCATTTGCGTCGTTGAACGGAAGACATGGCCCGCGCCGGCGCCGCCGTTGTCCTCGCCTTG
>LAPY01000818.1:140249-151230 GCA_000970635.1 Eragrostis tef
CACGGCGGCCCTTCCATCGTTTCCGTCAGGGACAACCCCGCGTTCGTCAGCTGCCATGATGGGTACTCGACCTGGTACGGGCGACATGGCAGCAACCCCAACCTGCTCCACGGCGCCATTGTTGGTGGACCGGATGAGTACGACAACTTCGCCGACGAGCGGAACAACTGGGAGCAGACGGAGGCCACCACCTACAACAACGCGCCGTTGATGGGCGTCCTCGCTCGACTCGCCGCCGGACACGGCAGCCCGCCGTTGTCCGCATGTACTACAAAGATTTCAGATAATAACTTAGCAATGAAGATTCTCCTTTGCTTGCAGAGACAGCCATCAAGGGTGACAACCAGACTTCGGAGCCATTTCCTTCTCATGGTAATCACCGAATCATTTTGACACACATTCTAGCTTTAACCTTGTACCTGGTGTTCTGATCAAGAGAAGCAGCGACGAACATAATAACTGATTCCATTTTCGTCCTGTGCCTGTTGCAGCGACTGAACACGCCTCGCCGATCGAGATCGAGCAGAACGCGACGACGTCGTGGACGCAGAGGGGAAAGACGTACCACCGGTACGCGGTGACGGTGACCAACAAGTCCGGCAAGACCGTCCACGAGCTCCACATCGGCATCGCCAAGCTCTACGGCCCCGTGTGGGGGCTCGACAAGGCGCGCTACGGCTACGTCTTCCCGCGCCGGCGCCCGTCCTTGCCCGCCGGAAAGAGCGCCGAGTTCGTCTACATGCAGGCCGCGCCGCCGGCGGACGTCTGGGTCACCGGCTACAAGCTCGTCTGAAATCAACGGCAACTGATCGAACTTAAATTGATGTTGTCGTTGACTTTTTGAATAAGACGAATGGTATTCAAAAAGTCAACGACAACATCAATTTAAAAACGAAGAGAGTACTACGTAAGGGACATGGAGTGATGGAGCTAGTTACAGTATCGATCATCCTCGTTGTCCCTTCAAGCTTAAGTTGCCGGTCGAGTAGCTAGTGTTTGCTTGTATGGTGATTTAAATATAGTAATTCGAATGGTATGGTTGTGCCACAGGCCGCGCGCGACACGTTGGAATCTTGTATTCTGGATCCCAAATAGTTTGGATATTGGCGGATTTACTTCGCAAAAGATATTGGTGGATGTGTTTCGTTATCTTTTATAAATACTCCATTTCTTGCATATCTCTGCTTACTTTGCAGAGGATCATTTTGACCCATGAAAAGTAGACAAATTGAATCTTGTCCATGGGTTCCAATATGTACTGGTCCGAGCGAAGGTGCTGACACAAGTCCTAAACACAAAATGACGGATGAAAACTCAACAACAACCCAAATATACAGCAGGAGTCACACTCTCACACAGTCACACGCCGTGTGGAGGTCCTCCATTGACTCCATGTTTTGGATACTTCAGAATTTCATATTTCGAGATATGGGCCCACATGTCAGAATAATAACTAATTAGGGAAAATGCATAAGAGAAAGGAGGGATTTGCGCACATAACCCCCTTCCCATCTTCTTATTAGTCTTGTTACAACTTAGAATCACTTCTAGGAGTGACTCTATAGTTTAGCAAGCCATTATTATATCAAGTAAAATGATATCGTATTTTAAAATTTGCTATGATTGAGTAGCCATGTTTGTCATCCATGAGGGAGCTAGAGCGCATCCAAGATCACCAATGGCACAAAGAAATGGACGATGAAGATTTTTATTGTCCTACATATTTTTTTTTATTTGCGGATTCCATCTTTTTAAAAGCTAAGAAAACTAGTTTTTATTTTGATAAGTAGATTAAAACATTCAAAAAAATTGCGCTTTGAGAAAAAAAAATCAGTAGAGCCAGCTATATAAACATAATAATACCCATAAGTGGGCCCGCTACAAGCCTTATCATCGCTCACCTAACATAGTATAGCCTGCCCGTTGGATCAATATCTGGTGTCCACAAATGATTTCACGGTCCTTTATATTCCCCTCCGTGGTTCTCACCGCTAACCCTAAAACCGCCCTTGTCCCCCTTAGAATTTCACCGCCACCACAAAACATAGTTCCTCGCTCGTCGGCCATTTTCCCATCACCAATCTAATCGTCACATCATCAAAATGATTTTTGCGACTCAAGCAAACGTCTGGTGTCCAATGCAAATGGAACTACTTTCCTCTTGGTTCTCATGTCTCGTTTTTTTGTTCCCTCGGTGGATTTTTCTAGGTTAGGACTTTAACATGCCTTTTCATCTTGGCAATGTTAAGATTTTTTATTGTGCTTTTTAGGGAATGGCTAGGAGTTGGCCAAAATATGTTGCTCTATGAGGCGGATTGGCATCACGTAGTTTTTGCAACAAAAGTTCAATGAGGTAATGATTATCTCCCTTGAATTTTCTGTTGGATGTTGCATGGATAGTGGTTCTACATAAGAGAAATGGTTGGTTTTTTATTTGAGTTTTCTCCCTTGAATTTTCTGTTAGCCGCGTGTAATGATTTTCTCCTTTGAATTTTCTATTAGCACATCTAATGGTTTATATGGTTTTGCATATATGTTTGAAAATTTTCATGTTCCTACTCAATAGTTTTGTACCTTGCGGAAGATCTTATTGTCAGAACTTAGATTTGTTTTCTTCATTCCACCTGGTAGCTTTGATAATGAAAAGAAAACGATGTACATGTCTGAATATGAACGATATTGAGAGGGCAATTTGAGAACTTTCAAAGAGACCCGCATCATGTAAATAAGGAAAGGTTAACCAGAGGTAATACAACCTGTAATATGTCATGACACCTCCATCCAGTGATCCCAACTTAATCAATTCCATTACCTGTTTCCTCCCTCTCATTATTCCTAGATCCAATCTGACATGAAAATCCATATGATAGTGTTCTGTTTAAAACAAAATCTATATGAGAATAGATTTGAGATGAAAATCAGAGTATGTTGTTTTGGGTGAACGAATTTCATTGACTAGAATAAATAACGAGAAATGTGCTTCTTTAAAATATCTAAGATTTAATTCAGGTCTGAAGTAAATTCTGAGATCCTCTTATTCATACCCAAATATTCATTTGGATTTGAGGAGTCAGAGAACTATTGTTAGGAATTTAGTAAAATTGTGATGATTGATGCCTGTAGGGATGTGATGATAATGTTAAATGGCTAGTTGGATAATGATAAAAAAAAATCGTTTGCTAGTTTGAATACGACTGATATAAAGTGGCAATGTGATAGAACGCTTCTCAAAGACTTCAGCATGTGAACATCACCCAGTTCACTGCAATTGTAATATCATCATGGCAGCCCACAGGATGATCCCAACTTTCATTGGTTTTCTATCAGTTTTCTCCCTTTCAATGATTTCTGGGGTCTCTTTGGATCTGAATGAATCTCCAAAGATTAAGCTCGCATTAGAATCACAGATTTTTTTTCAAGAGAGGTCCAGTTCATATCCAAAGAGATCTTACGAGATTGATGAGAGGCAGAGAGCTAATATGGAAGTCATTGAAGTTGCAGTCATCATGTGGCTTGCATTGTCATGGCTGTGACGCAAAAGTTCCAGCACCGATGTTAAAACCTTCCAAATAAAATGGACGCAATCTTTCTAGATTTTGAAACAAGAATACCGTTGGATTGGTTCCTCAACTTACAGAGAATTTGGCCTTGTTTCACACTGAATTCTGAATAGTTTGTGCTTTGGCGTCTGAATTCTCAATGGTTTGTGGCAGCTGTCCACGATTTAAAGCGGATGGCAAGCAGAGGCAAATTCCTCCCCTTTCCGCCGGCTATAAATCTGGACAGCCAGGGTATTGGTGGTGCATACAGCTACCACAAACCATTGAGAATTGAGACGCCAAACCACAATCCATTTAGAATTCAGACGCCAAACCCACAACAATGTCTGCAGACCAGTTGCCGCTGTACCTTTCGTACGGCTCAGCCTCCGTCCAAGGACGGCGCCCGGCGCTGACCGACGTCGTGGCGACGGCGGAGTCGTTCTCGGTGCTCTCGCCGCCGATGGGCCTGGACTACTTTGCCGTCTTCGACGGCCATTCCGGCGTGGCCGTCGCCGAGCACCTGAAGAACGTGCTCCACGGCGCCATCGACAAGCATATTGAGAGGGAGCTGCACGTCGAGACCCCGAGGTTCCACACGTCCAACGGCGCGGCCGCGTGGTGGACGGCGACCATCCGGAAGGCGTTCCGGGCGGTCGACGACGAGATTGGCCTCCTTGGAGGCACCGCTGGATACGATGCGGACGTCGGCGCGACGGCCCTCGTCGCCCTGGTGCAAGATAACTACTACTCAATTATTATTGCGAATTACCAGTGTTCTTCGGAGACACATGATATATGATTAGGACAAAAAAGAAAAGAGGAGAGATGCAGAAAAATTTTTATTTTGTGGGAGTCTGTGATCGATGATGCGACTTTCTCCGGCCTGTGGCTGCGTTCGTGGCTGTAGTCGTGTCTAGCTAGTCCTCTCATGGGTCCTGTGTAACTCTGCAAACAAGCACAGATGCAGGTCGTCAGGTAATGAACCCAGGCATGCAGCATGCAGCAGAATTAGTAAAAAAATAACCATACACATGCATGGGAATGGAATATGGAAGGAACGTACTGGTTGCAGTCCATGTTGGGGGAGATGGTGAAGCTGATGGAGATCCCGCATGCGGCGGGGAGCCCCGGCGCCCGGGAGAAGTCGACAGCCGGGAAGCCCCCGGCGGCGGCCTTGACGCAGTTGCAGGCGGCAAGCACAGGCCGTAGGGCGTCATCCCGGGCGCGCCCGTCAGGTACGGCATGCACGGCGCCATCAGCTGCATCACCTGCCCGCACTGCAGCGCCGCCGCGCCCCGCCCGGCCGCCGCCAGCGCGGCCAGGAGAAGCACGGCGCGTGCTTACTTTTCTGGACCGGGCCTGTTGGTGGAGTGGAGACGGACGTACACTTGTAGCTGATAAACTTGTCACGGGTTGAGGGTCTATCTATATACGAAAAGAGTACGTGACAACTGACGTGTGCCATGTCGAGTGGTTTTGCCATGTCGCCTGTGTGCCGAGAGAGAGTGGCCGAAGTGATGATCCCTGGGCAGTTGGGCAAGGAAACATGCGTGAGCCGAGATGTTGGCAGATGTCTTCGGTCCATCTGGGCGCCTCTAGCCTGAAAGTAGCCCAGCTCCCCATCCCTCAGCACGCTTGCGCAATTCTGCCCTCATGAGCGCCCAAAGCTTGGGCTGGATGCACACTACGACAACCCATGACCAAAGCCTTCTGTTGTCTGCACGCACCGGCCGCTGGGAAAGCCCGAGTATGCATGCACCGGGGCTCAGCCCATATATCGTCCGATCAAACTTGCCGACAACGGATACAATGATCAACAGCCTCCACGACCATGGAAGAAGCTTGTCCCCAGAAGAACTGAAGAAGAATATACATGATCGCAGCGAAACCAAACTCAACTATTATAAATCCATAAGCCATTACAGAACGAGATGCAACAAGCATCGATCCTGTCCGGCTGGGACACTGTATCAAACCCACTCGATCTGTAGGGTTGGTTAAACAGCTCCATCGTCCCCGTCCTCGCGTCGCGACGAAACCAAGGGCAACCGCAGAACAAGAGGACGCGTGTTGGTGCACCCACCGGAACCCATGTGCTGTCGATCGGCGAATCCCTTATCCCAGTTGCGATTCGCAAGATCAATATGCCCAAAAGCATCGGAGAGCCAGTCGCTGCTGCCCCACGCCCGGCCGGCCACCACCGTGCTGGGTGCCGATGATCCGTATCGCATCTCGGCATCGCCCGGCAGCATGTCCAACAAGGGGATCGCATCGCATCTCGCTCGCACGAACATCGATCATCGCTACCTGTCGCGGGGCTCCAAACAAACAGCAGCGATCAGTACAGTCCCCTCCGGGATCACGCACGCATCGCGTCGTCAGGGGCAAAAATTCGGGGAAGCCCGGCCGGCGGCACATGGCTCGCCGAATCGTTTTTGGCTGTAGTAGCAGCAGCTACCGCGAGCGACCCGGCGGCCCCGGAACGGTATGGCATGTGGCGAGACATGCTCAACCACCCTCGGCTTTCCCGGGTGGCACCTTCTGTTCCTGCGCCATTACATATTTGCACCGAGAGAGCCCTTTGTCGTTTTACATACGGGCTTACTAGTAGTACATTACATACCAGGTCAACTCTTATCTATCCATCCACTATACATGCATATGATAACCAAAACGGTTTATTAGTCGATAACGGGAAATTTGGTTTTGACACGTTCAGAATGGCGACTCCTCGTCACCGCCTTCTCTTGAGAAAATGCAAGGTTCAGGTTTTTGTTTAATAGTCCTGTACTAGAGATTCCCGCTGATTTAGGGAGTATTTTGGTTGGCATGCACCTAATACATTACACTGTGTCGTACTGGTATGTGTTTCGCGATAAACATGTGTAATGTATTTTCGTCGTTCTCAATAGCTCTGTTTTGAAAAGAAGAAGCTGGGACTCTTTCCTAATGTTATCTAAAAAAATGTCCTTACACAAAATAATAGAGAATATCTTGGCGTAGGACGCCTAGCTGAATTTTTAAAGTGAGGCTACATCAATTGTTTTTTGTATAAGAACGTGGAAAATATCTTGGTGCAGTAAATAATTTGTTTGCGAGGCGACCACCGTCCACCACAAACTCAACCGCAACACTAGCGCAAGCACCCTTGTTTGCTTGCAAGTTGTGTGCAGGGATTTTCCTTTGTAAAATGCCTCCTTAGTCCTAACCCACTAGCCCCAATCAGTTGCCCCGGTTATGATTCAGGACAAGCGCATTGCATCATTACTCGTATCGGCCTCAGCCAACAAACTGTTTGAATTCAGAAGTCCTCTGCTTAATTTTCTTTACTTTTCCATTTTTCTTTTGGTCTTTGCAAAGAAAGTATGACGCACATTTGCTGCTGCAGGTAAGTCAGCATGGAAAGATGATGAGTGCAACATGTATAGCAACCAATTCAGAATTATGTTTTACTAAGAAAAATGCAAGTCGATCGATTCGCAAGTGTTACAACATCTGATGAGAGATTGAAAATGAAACTTCATTCCGTTTCTTTCACTTGGTGGCAACTACGAACTACCACATATGTGTGATGACGAACAGGGAGGGAAGTACAGAAGAGAAGCTTCAAAAAAGGGAAGCTAGCTGTATTTACACCGGCGCGGCGATGATCAACGCCGGCCGGGCGCGTGCATGGGAGGGGGAGCGTACGCCGTGTCGCCGCCTCGCCTCTCAACCCATCAACTCTCTTTCTCTTTCTCTCCTTGCCGATCGATCACCTCCGGCCTCACAGGCCACAATCTTACACGTACGCATACGTGGCGCCACCTGAGCCTACGACGACTCCTCTGGGATGCTCTCCAGCGCCGGGCGCCACCCGTGCGCGGCGGCATTGGCGCGGCGAGCCTCCATCCTCTTGATCTCCGCCACGATCTGCGCCGCCGTCTTCTGCCCGCCGACGGTCAGCGTCAGCAGCCGCGCCGCCTCCTCCTTGGTCAGGACAACCTTCACCCTGACCACGCCCTTCTTGTGCCCGCCACGGCCATGGTGGAGCCTAGACCTCAGGACGTTGCCCTTGGGGTTGGAGTTGATCTTCCTCATCACCTCCAACTCTCCTCCTCCTCCTTTTTCCTCAATCGACGACGACGATTTGGTGCAGTCGATCTTGGCCTTCTTGCCGTCGTTGCTCCCTGCGTGCCTCTTCTTCATCTTGTGGACGGCCTTCACGAGGAGCTTGAGGGAGATGAGCCTATGCCTGGGTTTCATGGCCGGCAAAGCTGCCGTGCCTTGGTGAACCAAGCATGCTGGCAGCATGTTGCCCATCTCTTTCTCTGTGTTTCTTCTGTTTGCTCGTCTGGCCTGTTGCTGCCTCTGAGGCTTGGTGTTTGTGGGTGAGCTAGCTAGAAGATAGGCGAGAGAAAGGGAGCAGAGAACTGGTTGCCTGACGCTCCGCGGGGATGACAGGAACAGTGCTTATATAAGGCCACTTGCACCAAAGCGAGGCCTAAACTATGCGAGGAGTAGGTTGCACTTGCACTGCCCAATGCAGCGATTACATTGCAGGAGTCCAAGGTCAAACGGGCTTTGACAGTTAGCCATTGTCCATGCTTACTACTCGATAAAAATACACCGAACGCAAAGCGAGGTCGGCCGATTGTATATATCTTGCGCGACGATATTTCTGTGCAATAACACGCACGCATGGATCGATGATGACCGCAGCCCTACGGAAAAGGCGGAGAAAAGGTGACACTCCCGTGAGCTGCAAAGCCGACTCAGTGTTATTGTACGATTATGTTATGGTTGGAATGATTCTTCTTTCTCAGTACTTAATCTTTTCAAAAAAAGGGGGAAAAAGAAAATATATCAGTACTAGGAGTAGGACATACAATTCATTTGATCGACTCCATGTCATCCAAAGCGTGCGGCAGCCTTTGAGTTGGATTAAGATTGCTAGTCACAACGCACAAGTTGGTCACAACTGCTCTGCTAAGCCTGCCAAGTTTCACGAGCGCACTATTGCTGCTTAGCCTAACTCAACGTCCTGCTCTGCTTAGCGTTTAGCGTTCTGCACTATGGGATGGTGTGTACAAGCCACGTGATAAACGAGCACCCCTATGATTCCATCCTATTTGACCCGGTATTTCAGGCTCTAGATGGAATATGGAATCCCAGTGGCAGGGACAATCTCAGACTATTCCATGCATGTCATCGTTCATATTCAGAATAAACGCAAGTGAAAGTGCTGAACACTGCGTTTGCTCAGACTACAGATTACTTCCAGTGCAGAACGTTTCAGCAAATGCCACCATTCACGTTCAGAATAAACACAACTGAAAGTGCTGAACACTACGTTTGCTCAGACTACAGATTACTTCTAGTACAAAACGTTTCAGCAAAGTGTCTCAAGCATCTTCCTACCAAACAATCAAACGGCGTTCAATTTGCAGTTTGCACTAACTCTAGTAGCAGCTGTAGTGCTGCACCGTTGGTTATCTGTTCCGGGGACTATAGGCACTGAATATCTGGAGTATGTACTACTGTATCAAGTAGAGAGACATCTGAAATACAGCACGACCGTGACGATTGGCAGCTACGAGTTCAAGTTCTTTGTCAGTCAACCTACAGAATACTTTTTTTCTAAAAATGAAAGGATTTTTTTCTACAGAATATGAGTACTGAGAACTCATTGTATTTCACTGTTTCTGCATTTTAACTCTCAATTCCGTTATGCTTCAACCTATATATGCTAATCACATATACAGTGATCAAACCAGAACCAGAAGGAGAGAGGAATTTCTGAAGGTGGACTGACATAACCAGAAGATCAGATATGCATAAATCATAATTAATTTCAGGCTTCAGACAGAAAAAAAAATACTAATCTGGAATTGAAACTTCCTCAACTAGCAAACAGAACAAAGGCAGAGTTGAAAACAATAGAAGGAAAAATTGACCCTTAGCCTTGCCAAGCAAAAGCATCTCATAACTCATAAGATGTACCACATGTAATAAATGAAGTTCGCAATTCTGATGCAGAATGCGATCCCTTTGGAGCATGTTGATCTGACCCCTGTCAAAACTATATAAGAATCCAATCCTCAAGGTCATTGTCAGAGGGATTATCTATCTCTGGCGCGACATGTAGCGGCCCCTGAAAACTGCAGGAATAGGAATTAGGAAGGCACGGTTAAGATTTGTACAACAAGCATACACACGCATAGGTGTACTGGACAAAACTCAGAACGCATATGGGTGTCAGGATACGCGATTATACCTCGTTGTGCTGCCCAGCTGCTTCAAGTACTTGGGGAGGTCAATCGCACGAAGACTCCAAAAGGACAGTTTTTCGGCCGAGGGATCATCTACCTCTGGCGTGACACGTGGATAAGCCGACAAGACAGTGTTCCAGACCATGCTAATGGCAACCAGAAACATCTCACTAGGACACCCAGCCTCCTCCACCTTGTTTGGCTTGCACATGAAGTACACTGTCCCCATGTCAGCCTTGCTGACCACAGGAAGCCCCAGTCCATGGCAGGGGAGCTCTCCCAAGCCATGATCGAGCACGAGTCCGTGGGGCCTGACAGTCTCCGCAACCTCCCAGTTCTTGGCACCGATCGTCCACGTCCAGGAGGAAACCTTGATGTCGAAGCAGTCATGGTCTTCCCTAAAAGGGTGCGCAAGGACGCTGCCGTCGTCGCAGGCGATCATGAGAAACTTCAAGAGGCCACGGTCCTCGTCGACGCCAATGGCACGGTAAGAAGACCTGCCATTGGAGCCGCCGGTGGTATCAAGCGCCGTGGCGGGCAACGCCCTGTACTCGAGGACAGGGTCTTCGTCCAGCACGTTGCAGAGGAACATCCCGCCGACGCAGTAGTCGTAGTCGACCCAGCAGAGGTAGTCTCCGAAGGAGAATGAATGGTCTCCCCGCCAGCAACACCGGACTCGATCAATGTCCTCCGCCGCCCGCCGCCGCCAGACCTAAACACGTGAAGCTCGTCGTCGGTGACCTCCAGCTCCGCCGCGGCGCAGGACGGCGAAGCCCAGGTCCTCTCGCCTGCGCAAGCGCTGGGTGGTGACGCGGAAGCGACGCTCTTGGACGGCTTCCCTGAACTCGTCCAAGGTGCCCTCGATGGGCGGGATCAGATCCAGCGACGGGCGGCCGTCGACCATGTAGTAGATCAGGTACTCGAACGCGTCGAAGACGCAGTCTTCGATCATGTAATTGGCCTGGAAGAGCACGGCGTCTCGGTGCGCGGCCACGATGGAGAAGCGGTCGCACCGCCCCTTGCCAGGCCACCACAGGTACACGCGGGACGGCCGCGGCGGCTCGTCGAACTTGAAGCAGACGCGGATCGTGTCGCCTCGGGAGACGGTGGAGGCGGCCATGGTGGGTTCGTCGGCCGGGAAGGAGTCGTCGTCGTTCCTCAGGTAGTAGATGTGGCGGTCGAGCATCG
>LAPY01000819.1:9277-24032 GCA_000970635.1 Eragrostis tef
TCATACATCTGCTGGGTTGATTACTTGAGGGGTATCCTGTTCTATGACGTTTCAAACCTGAATCCAGAGCTCAAGTACGTCCCACTGCCTGTGAATCCTTATGAGGGCAACGTGAACGAAGAATTTGGCGTCAGAGGGCCCGTGTCTGCGTATCGAAGCTTGTGTGTGACGGAAGACGGTAATGCTATCATGTTTGTTGATGTTTCATCCAGCAAATTTTGGTTCTACGGCAGGCGACGGCACCCTTCTGATTATGCCATCAGCTCCTGGAAGATGGCCAAGGATTCGTTTAAGTGGATACCGGATGGCAGGATAGACGAAGACCATTACTTTGCCCTCACCAAGCAGCTCAATCTTCCACTTGCTCCCCTGGAATTCCCCCTTGTGGACAGGAAAGATCCCCAAACCATCTACTGTACATTGAAAAGGGAATCATGTGTGACTAGAGAGATACACCTTGTTGCAGTTAAGATGTCAAGCAAGCTGATAACTGCTATGCCAGCCTATACAACCGGAAGCTCGGAAGCTGACATGGGCAGCTCCACTGCGTCCTTCAACCTCTCAGACCATGAGCCATTCCTGCATTGTGACTTCACACAGTACCAGGATTTGGATGTGTCTAAAGCTAGGTAATGATGATACACATTCGTCCTTCTCCTCTTCTCTGGTTTTTGTTTATTCATCACTGCATTACCAGCTAATCGTGCTAATCTGCATTGTTCTATTGGAGCTTCCTGGAATTATATGTTCTCAAACGTGTATGCATCATTCTATTTATTTTGGTGTTTACGTGTATGCATCTTTCTCCAGGCTTCTCGTTCATTTCTAGTGCTTAGTTAGATGATTTAATCGGCACCGGAAGCAAAATTCGGTTCTGTGCTGTCCAATGCGCTTTGCTGAGTCTAAAGCATGTTGCTTATACTCTTAAATGGTGCTCACTTATCCATTTAAGCTGTAGGTCACCGCTATGATGGAATTTTCAGCTATAATATTCTGTAGTCAAATGCTGTTAACGGTTCTGCTACAACTTGGTTACTATCTTATTATCCTGTGATTGGTTGATATTGCAGTTATTGTAGTGTTGGATTTGTTGGTTCTATTCTCTTAGTATGGGCTGGGAACTGTATTATACTAGTAGTTAAATCATTGAGCTGGTATGTTCTTTAGGCTGGGAATAATTGATAAGAATTAGCCTGGTTGAAATCCAAACTTGGGATGACCACACCCACTGCGGCTTCGTTTGTTTCTTGATTGTCCCTTCCTTTTCATCAATACATTCTTATACAGAACGACAAAAAAGAAAGAAATAGAAACTCGAGAAAGCTGAACAGCTTTATACAGAATAGTGGAGCAAAGGAATGCACACGCGACGCTGTCCGTGCCCCCGCGTCATCGCGTTGGGTTGGGGCAACCGGCCGGTAGGTCGGTTAGGCTTGAACTTTGAACGCGGTCGATGGAACTCTCCCGTCCTAACGCACGACCGGAGGCTAGGGAGTCGGCTAGTCGATCGTGTGCGGTGACACGTACTGCTCCGGTACATTCTCCATTCTTTCCACACCCTCTTCACAAATACTACTTTCGTCCCAGACAACCTTTTGCGACGAGTCCTAAAAACTTATTGATCTGATAAACTACCTTACATTTGACCAAACTTATGTACTGTAATAGAGTACCAATATTTAAGACACCGGATTTTGTATCATTAGATTCCATCATAAATTACATTTCATGATGTATACTTATCTGGTGCCATGGATGCATGTTTATATCCTTCTCTGTAAAATCTGTCCTTTTCGAGACAAACGGAGGAGAATTTGCGAGACGACGTCACCAAAGGCAGCAGCAGGTCTTGGCATTCGCCATGGTAGAGAAGGCTTGGAGAAATGAGCAGGGCCTCAGCCGCCTCAGCCTGGGGCGGCGAATGCCGTGGCCGGAGCGCACGAGCGACCCCCTGCACCTTGGTCCTGCTCGCCTCAGAAATCTCAATAGATACAATCTATGCATGGATGCTTAGCTTCAAAATGGAATGAAAAGTTCGAACCAAGCTGGAATGTTGGAATTCCATGTCATTACTGTTAGCTAATGACTCGTGGTAATGCCAATTGAGATACTACATCCATTTCTGCACAATTTCACGTTCAGTTACAATTTGTAAAGAACATGTCCAAGATGGAAGAAAAATCTACCTAAGCCAAGACGAAAAATTGAATACAATGTACTGATTACAATTCAGATGCATAGTTTAAGGCATGACATGTGACATGGTCGAGCGCCGTCAATGGATAAAGTTTGGCATATAGAAGAGGAGCCTACAAGAGCGCTGAACAGCCTGCAATATCGTAAGGGCTACCCCACATCCTCACCTGTGTTTAAAAGCATAAGCATTATTCGATCAGGAAGAAACATTTCCATCTTCTATTTGAGGGATACAGATACTTGATCCCAGAAGCAGACAAACAGCAATTTATACTGAAAACTTGGAACAATCTGCACAAGGTTAGCCGTGTTAGCTTCAACAAATTTGGTATTTGGATTACGTTGCCGCTGATGAACTTGTATGCTATCTGGATATCAATAGAGCAAGCCGCAATGCTTTCTGCTGATAAAGCTTGAATGGATTTTTCAACATTTCAATCCTTGCTTTCTTCGTCCTCGACACAACAACACGGGCAATGCTAAAAGAATTCCCTTTCTCCTGGGCAAACTGCCATTCCCTCGATGTGACATAGAACCAATCCTTTTCCGAAGATACAGTTGCCTTGACCTCCACATATTCAGTGAAATTACCTTTGCGTGTTAAAACAATATCATAAGGCAGTCCCGTTTCACTTTCTTGATTCACCCACCTAACATTATTGGACCCTAGTTGCTCAGTGAAAAATTTGTGCACTACAGCTTCACCTAGTCTTCCTGTTCTTTGCTGGCTTGCATCTGAAGGCCCTGCACCCATACTCCTCTCTTCTGTAACATTGGCCAGTTCCTCATTGAAGTTTGCAACCTCTACATCAACAGTTGGGCTTGAACTTCCGGCCTCCAAGTCCAAATAGAGAGGTGCATCGGAAGGGTCAACGGACATCACCATCTGAGGCTCATCAAGTGTTGCCACAGCACTATCTGCAAGTAAAGTATTTTCTGTTATTGTGTTTGCTTCTATAATCCAGTCTCCTTCGATTTCAACAGGAATCAAAGTATCTTCTGTGCGTCCAGACTTAGCATGCATGGTCAAGTCTGACGTCACAGCATCAGCCTTTGCATCTGGCATGTATGCATGCTGGCTCTTAGATATTCTGAAGTCAGGTGCTGTTCTCCAATTATTAGGTGGCCAGCTCGAAACAGTTCCTGGTGCCTTCTGATGATTGGGAACATTCAATTCACATGTAGCTCTGAATTCGACCATTTGTGAATCGTAGCTTTGGTCAGCTGCAGTCAAGGAAGAGAAGGACCAGACAGCTTCATGCTCAGGCAACTCAGGCACATTCTGGTTGTAACTGATAAAAGACTCTAACTGCCCAGCCGAGGTGCCAGATTCTGCCATGGTTTTGATCATGTGTAGAAAATTTGCAAAATGCAGATCAGGGGATCCATCAAAAAATATTCTAGAGAGTTCCAAGCATACTGAATGAGAATCAGCGCCTTGTGTAGCATATAGTGTATTTCCCTGAAAACCAGTAACTGGTTAAATAAAGCTGACGGCAGACGAATTATGTAGAGAAAAGCTTCAATGTTGTACCATCATGCATGAGTAACCTAAAGTAGTGAAGCTTATGTCGAAAAGAAAATGGGTGATTTATTTTTAAGAAAGTTTGTATAATTTGGTTCATGAACTGTTTCCTCCGGTGCCATTTGGAATGCTGGCAAACATCAAGTACTGGCAGAATAGAACGATAGGTACCAACCTGCAAAAGACATTGACATTCAAATCTTTTCTTAGACGAACTTTCAAGTCCTCTCAGCACATACTTGTGGAATAACTTATCAACAACAACAACTTGAAGAGTGCTAAGCTTCTTGATTTCATTTTTCTGGAAGTTCATATATATGTCTCTATGCATCTTATAAATGTACCGTTGCATATATGGCAAAAGCCAACAAATCAAAGCAGCCTTTTCTCTGTTGTCTGCTGTACCATAAAATATTGCTTCGCGATACACAACCTATGCAAAGGCAGAAAGAGTGATAAGAACCACAAAGAGAAATATGAAATATTAGTTCGCAAATTCAATTCAATACATAATTTCCTACTTCCCTATTTGATCCAAATTTGAAGGTAGATTAGATAAAAAGAAATAGCCATTATTCAGTTGCATAAATGGTAAAATAAGTATATATTCTCAATATACTATGCTCAATTGCATGTACCCCCTGGTAACACTAGATACATTATCTTCTGCCATAACTCTAAACTTCATGATATTGTTGCCCTATGTGTGAATTGCCATAACTAGAACTTTCTGATGCTGCTAGCCAACAGGTTATAGTCCAAGTCATAGGGTGGTTCTTGCAGTTACAAGCTCACATTGTGAAGACTGAAGACTGATGAACTCAATCTACATCTGAAGAATGTCAGCTAAACAGTAATTTCTAAAAATGACACATGCTAAACAGTAATTTCTCCCCATTTCCAAAAAATACAAATAGAGAAGAAGATGATGATGAATTTGGTAAAGTAAGGAATGGCAAGGTTACAGACACTTTCTGGACGCGGATAGTTTTTCAGGTTTTCATCAGTCATCACAAGTATTGATTTCTCACCACTTTATTGTCATTAACATTGGATGGTTGCAAATGTGTTAAGCCTGAAGAGTAAGAGAAACTTGCTTGTATCATGCCGACTTTTATCGCAGAGATTGACTAGGAGGTTATAGCAAATTCAAACTTTGCTGGTGTTTCTTACATTGCACAGGCTTACATGTGGCATGTTGAAACAATTTTCTACATACCTTCTACCCTGAGAAAAGTACTACAAGCAGCAGAAATTGTAACCATCGAGAGAAGACTGTTGTTACCTTAGAAAGTGCTGGGATCCCTAAGTTCTTCATCAAAGCAGCAACCCTTCCATAGAGCATTTGCCTTTCCTCCAAAGAAAGGTCACCAAATTGTATGAAGTCAACAGCAGTAGAACCATTAAATTGCTGCTTCAACTCATCATCATCTGCCCAGCAAACAAGGCCAAAAGAAGGATGCAAAGACACCCATTTATCAACTGAGGTGGGCAATATCGTTGTCTCCAATTTTTGAAGAGATTCTTTCAAGTACAATATATCCTTCATCTTCTCCTCTTCAGGACTGAGATCATTAGCCCACCTCACGAATACACGGAAGACCTAAACAGAACATGAAAACAAGAGAAAATAAGTTAAAGCGGACAAACTTGCAACACGTAACAGCCAAAACTTTGTTAAATCTTTACCTAAGAATGAAACCATAATTAGGTGTGACTATAGAGTTAATACAGTGAAGTATAGGCAGGAGTAATATACCCAAAAAAATAAGTCATGCTTCAATCAAGCAAAAAGAAGCACTTACATGATTGGCTGCTTGGGCAGGCAGTGCGACATTCGATAGCCGTAACAATATCTCAACATAATTTGATGCCGTTGGTGTCTTTGGTACACCACACACCTCAGTAAAAAATTCACAAAGGTTTGGGTAGGCTACAGAAAGCATTTTTCTTGGGAATGTGGCTTTTGTTTTTTCAGTTGAAATAAGCTCCTCTGTCAGTTCAGAACATCCCGTTTGGTCATGCCAATAGAGGTCTTCTGGTGGAAAAAAATTACCAGGAACGACCTCACTAGATCGAGGACGCTGTATTGGTGTAAATATGTAGGAGCATGACAAGAATTCCCTTTTAACATCAATCTTTAAGTCAGCCACACCTTCTGACAAGAAACTGTAGAATTTGCACATCTGGTTCATACTGAAGAAAGGAAGATCAACCCATTAGCCATATATTCACAAAGGAAATAGTAAAAGGAAAAAAGTTTGTGATGCTGAATATCCAAAATTCCAAATGAATTTTCTTACGCAATTATCTCAAATGCCACATATTAACAAAGGAAATAATAAAAGGATAATAAAAGGAAAACAAATTTGTGATACTGAACTCCAAAATTCCAAATGAATTTTCTTACGTAATTATCTCAAAACACTGTAGACACATATTAAATGTAAATGGGGAATATCAAAGGTTATCAATCACATTTATCTCATTCTAACTTGCACAATAGGTAACTTTTATATCAATCAAAACTGCAACGGTGGGAAAGAAAATATTACAGCAAATCAGTCTTTATGGAGAAACCTAGTACCTTGCACTAAAAGGAACTTGTGATGTTATCCAAGACTTCAGGACCATGAAAGCATCACTGTGTGATACCTCTGTTTTGAATCCAATGTCCTTCCTAAGAGAATTGCTGGACACCTACTTCAGAAAAAAAAATGAAGTGACCGGTAAATTCCACTACAGTTTGTTAAGAATTTAACAAATACAACTACCAACCTGTGGTACAGCATATGGGGCCACACTGCCAAGAAGTGAACGCACATTTTCAAAATCGTAGAATAAATCTGTTGCATGGTGTAGATCCTCATCCATACTTGATGCTATCCACTTGAAGCCTCGGATACACTTCAAAATTGATGACTCAACCATTGTGCTTTCAACATAATGTGTTGCATTTGTGAGACTCCTAGCTTTCACACTATAATGATCGTCCCAGAATTTGTCAAGAACCTCCAGAAGATATACACAGTTATCCCGGCATCCTTTCGAAGAAAATATTGATAAAATACTGGCCAATTCTGATGACTCCCAGTCATATACAACACATGCGTCGCCTTTAGAATGACTTCCTGCTAGAAAAGAATCAGCTTGCGGTATATTTTTCTCAACTTTCACTATCTGCACAAAATCAGTCACACCCATCTCCTCAAAGAATCGCCTCCATTTTTTCATTTCAAATGGTGACGAATCTGAACCATGATTCATCAAATATGTACTATCAAGTTCAATCCAATCAAAATCAACATCGCGAAATAGCCTGCTCACGTCAATAGAATTTCCGTAATTTTTGCTAAAGTGAATCGGTACATCAGCTGGGCACTTGTATCCATGGTTTGTAAGGAAGATAGGCCTCTTCCGTAACTCTGACACTATCTCTTCCTTTTCAAAGTTGCAGCTGGTACAAGGAGACTGAAGATGAAGCATAATAAAAGTCATATACTCTATCATCATTTTATCGGCCATAGTAGCATCTATATCAGTACGCAAGGACATCATGATGTGATTTTTGATGATGTCATGACCAGACAATTCCCTCACCCCGATTTTTAGCAGAATGTCTACCAAATCATTTGTTCTGACTTCTTCCATGAGGTATTTGTTTTTGCAGGATGCAGACAGAAGATATGGGCTTACAGTTCGTAGATTACTATATAAAAATGGAAAATTCTGAATGCTACTTCTGCTTTCAGTAATAGAATTGACAATATCATATGGCAACCATATGGGGCCATCTGCAACAGAGCTATATGAACCATCTGAAAGTGGGATGCATGGTATTTTCCTAATTGTATCTAAAAGATCATCTTCAAAGTTTCTTGTCCAGGAAATATTTCGAGAAGAATGAGAGATTAACGTGAAATAAAGGGTAACAAACCAAGCACATAACCATTCCAGGCCCAGTGATTCAATACCACCATCAGTTCGGCAAATAGATGAGATGGTGTCCATCAGAATCTTGGGTCCATAATCATGAATACCTAGGGACCTTGCTAACTTATCAGATACTACAATATCTTTTGAGAGGTACCCAAGACCAAGATGTTCATGCAGTAAGTCCTCAGATAATAGCATTTTAGTTTGTTCATCCCAACACCTAAGCGTATTGCATGGATAGACCCATTGTAAACTGTAGTCATCCAAAAACATGCAGCGGGTCAGACGTAATTTGGAAAGGATCAAGTGAGGGAGCTGACTGAAAAATCCATGAACTTCTCCCGATAGGGGAATAAAACTCAAGAAGGCTGTGACAGCCTTTCCAGGGCACCTCTGGAAGCAGGGAAGAGCACAAAAGGATTCCTGGGCGCTGACAAATAGAGATGGGAATTCAGACAACAACCACTGGTTCCATGCACTGTCTGCATCCACTTCCTCTCTGGAAGAAGGTAAAATAAAATCACCTTGAAGAATGAATTTAAGACCATAATTCCTTAGAGGAAGAAAAGCAAAGACTGGTTGTTGCTGCAAGTAAGGCTCATACTCTCCTTTCTCAGTCTCCTGCAAAGTAAATGCCATGGATATCTCTGTAGCACAGACATCATGCCTTACAACTGCACCCTGTAACTTCTTGCTGACTACTAACCAACTCATTGTCTCATTCCCATGAGAGATTCTCACAATGCCGTCACCAAGAGCTTCCCTTCTCATAACCAGTAGTGAGTCATTCAGCAAATTCTTATACTTGATGCATTTTAGTCGGTGAAGGAACAAGAGAAGAGATGGGTGGAGATCTGAAAACATAGATACAATGGAGCACATACCAGTGCCCTCCCTAAATTTTGATCTGAAGGGAAGTACAATGCACGTGTTCCACAAAGAACTGGTGTCACTGTCCTCTTCAAAGGAGAACATTCTGTTCAAAGGACCAGTGTTATAAGGTGGAACTGCAGTTGGCAGTACAAAACCAATCTGGCCTTCTGTAATGTCGAATTTCACATGGAAGCCATTTGAGTGGATCTCTGGAGCATCAGTTACCTACAAAATCATTGACAAAATTTAAAGGTATTTATCACCACAAAATAACTTGAAAGTTCAACAAGACATGTGATAACTGCAAACTAGGGAATGGTAATTCTTACAATAAGAAATTAATTAAACTATAAAGGAGATGTCAAGGGATTGTAAGGGCACAGTGCAGTAAGATGATTTACGACACAATATTAGAATTTATACACACCCGAAAAACTGATTTAAAACCAATCCCTTTATTTCCGATATAGCCCATGTTGGATCCTTTCTTTGTCGAGTTACCAATATCACAAAGTGCTCGAATGTTCTCAGCAGAGAAGCCCCTCTCATTGTTCAGAACAACAATACCATTCTCCTGAAGAATGAATGCCAAAGTTGGTTCAACTTCCTCCGGGTAAGTATTGTCATCAGCATTCTGTACCTGTAGTATAGTAGTGTAATAAGCTCAGCAGATGAGCTGAGCATACCCAAATACTGTGAACACAACCTCAAAGCACACAACAGAATTGAGTAAATAAGAAGTGCACAGCACGCAGCTTACCAGCTCAAGAAGTAAATGTGAATCCTGGGAATATAGTTCTTGTGAAAGACAATGCAATGCTCTGCCAAGTCGAGCATGCTGCTTTTTCAACAAGCTATTAT
Organism: Eragrostis tef; assembly: GCA_000970635.1. Lineage (NCBI taxonomy): Eukaryota > Viridiplantae > Streptophyta > Magnoliopsida > Poales > Poaceae > Eragrostis > Eragrostis tef. Next base: position 18,669 of record LAPY01000819.1, read on the forward strand.
CGGTGTAATTTTGTGCATGATCCAAACCAAACTCTTCTCGACGTATTGTCTCAATAACAAGAGTTGCTTCTTCAAGAATCATATCTCCCATCACGGGAGATTTGTCAGTATGCAGTTCTCCACTATTTGGCTTTGTTCCAACAAGATCTAACACCTTATGGTTTGTGCTGTCCGTAGAGACGGCTTGATCATTTGTGCCATGAGGTTGTTTTCCTTCCTCATTCATCATATTGGCATTGTTAGAAACAGATATGCTAGAGTTTTCATGTGTAGGTTGCTTCGATGCTACTGCTGTATGCTTCAAAGAAGAATGTAGTTCCGTCTTTGCATGACCTTCTTCAGTTAAACACAACCTACGGCAATCTTCAACCCACTCCACGACTCCAAGTGACAACCCAATATCATGAAGCATGCAGAGCTGCCAATCTTCTGTGGCTTCATGCAACATGACGGAATAGCAGTTCTTGGTAACAATTCGAAGTCCTGCCAATAGTATATCTGCTGCAAGACTACGAAACTCCGGAGGCAGATGACCAAGACAATCAAGTATAAATTTGGCAACTAAACGAGCAGTGTTGTCAATGTTGTATAAGTTATCAGACCTACTCCGTGCACCAGAAGCATGAGGGTTTTCCTGAAGATGACCAGTAATATGAGTAGAGTGGCCGTGGTGTGCAGTACTTAAAATCGCGGGTTCCTCAAGCATAAACAGTTTGCTTTCAGATTTGGAATTCATCAAATCATTGCTGTTGTCCATTATGATACTCATTGCTCGCTGTGCATAACACTTTAATAGTGAAGTTGGAGTGTTCGTAGATCCATCGTAAATGTGTAACAACGAAAGCAGTTTCACCGCCACTTGAAACGGTGAACGCTGAATGATAGCTTCTAGAAATTGGTCGACCGTGACCGACGGATCTACTCTAATAAACCTACCATCTGTGGTTACAATGCAAGATAGCTCTTGAACTGGACCAATATTCAGCAGCCAGTGAATAAAAGAACCCAGTGAAGGGGCAAATAGTAGATCCCAATGTGACCAAAGAAGAAGATCAGACAACATAGGAGCCTTCAGTAAACAATTAATTGCTTCCTGAGAAGTAACTGCCCCAGAATAATAAGATTGTTGAACAACATCATTTGCCAGTCCATCCTCATTGCCATGTCTAACTGGCGAAGTTCCAGACCACTGTTTCTGCAACAAAGAGATGGAAAACTTTATGCTACTTGTTTGTATATTTTTTCTCTGCCTCTCAATATAGCCAGTAAGTCTTTCTACCGATTTTCCGTGCAAAGTACCAAAGCTAATTGTAGGAAATTGCCTTTTGAGAAGCATAAAGAAACAATCCTCTGAAATGTGGCCATTTTCCAGCCAATTACTCTCAGCTTGGCAGAGTAAAATTTCAATTTGCTGCTGCAGCACAGAAACTTCCGGAGAAGAATCAGAGCCCCCCCTCTTCAAGAAACCACTCAACATAGTTGAAAAGTGATGACCATTTTTCTCCAAAAACTCAAGGAATGTCCCATGGCCGAGATCACTAAATTGCTTGGCTGAAAATTGGGTAGTTACCCATGTTTCACAATCACGAAGTATCCTCACTAGCAAAGCCCCATCCCCAGGCACTTTAATGTTGGACTCAATATATTCACTTATCCTCCTAATGACATCATTAACCGCAACACCTGCATAAACAAATGACAAATGTGAAAAGGGGTATTTATATGTAGCAAGAGGTAGGGCAGATTTTTTAGTGCCAAGAATAATCGAGAGATAGGAAAGAGAGATAGTACTATGTCTAGTCCTGCTGTCCTTGCTGCTCTCACTGGCTCCTTTAGCAATACATTTAGTATTTTCTTTACACGGAGGCTCGATTTCCATAATCTCAGTTGTAGTGTTCGGAAGTGGGCTTGAAGACATGTTATTCTCGCCAGAGAGTTGTATCATATCATAAATACTATCCAGCAGACCACATCCCATCGATTTAACCTGCATATCCATGTGGCAGAGAAGTTTACGAGAGATCTCAAATTGTAACACTCTACCAACTTATCATAATAAAAGGGGGAAATGAATGGACCGACTAACAAATTAGTAAAATATGCATGGCCTAAAATATCTCTCCTGTTCATAGAATCAGATTCAGAACGTGCAATAACACCGCTGGTTTTGAAATTTGTTACACAAAAACAAGTGAGCATATAGGTTTTCCTGAATTGTAAGGTCATACAACTGCCAGAAGCTCGATCCAAGCAGAAATATTATGTATCACACCCTGTTTCAAACCAGTTGACAGTTAAACGAATTCAAAATAACTACTGAAGCCATATAAAAACATGGCACTTATATATCAACCCTATGCCAAATCTCATGACAATTAATAGATTTTTTTAAACACATCCAAAGGTTATCCAGTGGCAGAGGAATGGAGAACAGAGTCAAAAAAAAGGGGGAAAGGACATACAAAATATAAAAAATATTCCTCAGAACGAAAAAGAAAAGGTACACCTCGATCAACACAAAGAGCAACTTGCAACGAGAGGATAGGACCAATTGCCTACCAAAATTTTAATTTCGTGCATTATCTGCTCTAATGTTAATTCTATCATGTAGAAACTACCCATCAAAGGAGGACAGACACTCACAGCAACATTGAAGAGGCCAATGCCTGGGTACTGTGAGCAGAAATTTATTATTCTCTTCTTCTCTTTTGGTGTTCTTGCATAGTGATTTGCTATCATTTCCAAAACCTGCATTGGTGACAGAAGCAATTTTAGAAATAGAATCAAGTCCAGATTGAGTATGTGTGCTGGTAAACAATCAGTAGTTTGCTTCAAATAAGTCAAGTGACAAAGGAAGCTATATGCACTGACGTAAGATAAAGGGAGCCATGTACTGTCACAGTGCTTGTTTCCTCAATAGACGTAAATATTGTAAGGTTACTCAAATTCAGAAATTTGTAAATATCTGCGACCGAGATAAGTTACTGAGATTAATTGTTAATCATACCTGTTGAACGGAGTGTTCACGACATGTTTCCTTCCATGTCGTTAGAAAATTTTCCAGCTTACCAATACTTAGAAAACAATTCGGTAATGCTTCATGCTTCTGGGTTTGCAGCTTTTGCTGCTTCTTGGGCCGTTCACACAAAGAGCCAGGGCTCTCCTTTTCTTCAGCCTTCCTCTTTTCTCTAGGATTCACCTTTTTCCCACGCTCTGTTACCTTGCTACTCTCTAAAGCTGGCCTTTTGCTAATTTCAGATTTCAAACCAAGTCTTTCCATTTCTTCGGCTTTTGAGGGATATGGGCAGCTGCTTGCACGCTTATCACCATCCTTGTTATCAAGAACAGAAGTGCCATTTTTACTCTCATTACCATCAAGTTTATCATCTTCAGAACTAGTATTGCCATCAACTTCATCATCGGTCAAATCAAAATGAATATGTTTATTGATGCCTGGTAACTGTTTTATACGACTGGTTATGGAATTGAACCTCTTGTCCAATGCCTGCTTGTCTGTACGGATATTTGACTTTTTTGACAGATCCTTTTCTCGGCTGCTACCACCAGGTCCACTCACCTTACCTACAAGCTTAACGGAATCCACTTCTGATCTTCTGGCCTGTCGAAGGAAGGAAATATGCAACCTACAAAACCTCGAATTCGTAAAAGCAGAATTTTCTGGAATAACATGAAATGGCAAAGAGGCAAAAGAAAGTAATGTTTTAGATTATACAGAATACACCATTATTAATTCAGATTCACATGTGTAAAGATAACAAGCACATGGTATTCCCTTTTTCTTAGACAAATACATACCCCAAGCTCTGTACACGAACACCAAGCTTTTCCTTTCCGGAGACTGAGTTTTGCTCCGCAAGATAATCTAAGAAGTCTTCCACTGTGATTTTCTTCTTAGAATTATCCATAAATTTCTGCAGGAAACTGATAATCTCTTCGCTACTAAGCTTAGGCACCATCGACAAATCAGCAGCAGCCGAAAAATAATGTACAACAAGTGGGTGCTGAAGAAAAGGCCCCAGACCCAGCTCTTCAAACTGCCCGATCCCTTCATTCTTGCATATTTCAACCTCTAGATCAGAAACAGTTACAATTTTTCTTGCAGCAACATAGCAATGTATGAATGTGTTCACCTGACAAATACCAAATAATGCCCATCTCAAGTCAACAATCAGATAGTGATAAAGCATATCAGCAAGTTTTGCAGTTGCATGCAAAGAAAAGGAAGGAAGGAAGAAACACTGAGTACACATCCAGAAATAAAAAAGGCAATCACCAAGCTAGTCTTACCTAAATAGTTCACCGTATTTTACAATGTTTGATCAAAGTATTTTAGTACTTCCTCAATTCTACATTAGAGTTCAGCTTATAATTCAATTCTGTTTACTTCTATAAATCTTTGGAAACAAGTTCAGCACAAGGATTTCCATCATATACCCTTCACACAATTGCAACAAATTTTTTGCTCTTATCTAGTGTAGGTCTAACTTAGTCACGCACCCTATCAATTTTTTTTTTGAGCCAAGAGCTATAACGACTTAAATATCACAAGGGGACTACATTCCTTTTGAGACTTGCATTTTTCCCTTCTGCAGCAGGTTGGATCCCCCTATAACAATCGTTTGAAATTCACAGCCAAACACAAAAAAGCCTTGCGAGGTTCAATGTAGCAATAGTACACCACAAGCTACTGCGCTCAGTCAATGCTAGCACTGACCTTGCCCTCAATGAGGAAGATATCGCGCAGGAGGGGAACTTCGTGAAGCTGGATGCCGAGGGAATCCCACGAGTCAGCCTTGAGCGCCATCAGAGCAGCTTGAGCCAGCTTCCACCCCGTAACGCCCTCCCCGCTCTTCAAGAGCTCCTCCCGAGCTTTCCTCGCCGCCGCATGCGCCTTCCCAATCACGACCTGCTGGGTTTGTGGCTGTGACTGTGGCTGCGACTGCGGCTGAGGCTGCGGCTGCGGCTTAGGCTGGGGATGGGGCGGCTTGGATAAAGAGACGGCGGTGGGCTTGGCCGGGCGGTGCTGGATGTTCGGGGCAGGGTTCTGATGGTAGACGTGGGAGGGGAGGTGCTGCACCTGCGGGTGCTGCTGCTGCTGGAGTTGGTGCAAGACGTGGAGGGCGGCGGGGTTCTGAAGGAGGAAGTGATTGACAACTCCGTTGAGGGGATTCGGCGCAAATTGAGGGAAGGGGGCGTAGGCGTAGGGGTTCATCCCCTGCGCCGCCGCCACGCCGGGGCCGGGGGCGGATGTCGAGGCGGCGCCATGCCACTGCACGCCGGGGGCGCGGGGGTCGTAGCCGTGGCCGGGGCGAGGCCACTGATGCTGATCACGGCGGCTCATCG
>LAPY01000819.1:24070-41450 GCA_000970635.1 Eragrostis tef
CCGGCGGCTGCCGTGGACGGTTTGGGTCTCTGATTTTATACGGCTTCTCTTCGTGAGCGTGTTAGAGTTTCGAACCCGTGGGCTAACGTTGAAGGAAAGTTTCAAGGCTTCTTACGATTGGGCCCAGCTACAGGGTGTAGTGTGGATTCTCTCTCCAAGCTCTTAATAGTTGGATTGGGCCAGTAGTATCTGAACTACGTTGGGCCTGTTCTTAATCCACGTACATTACATCTCAATTATACATTCCTCTCAAAAAAAATCTCAATTATACCATCTACATTACGTACTCCTCTAAAAAAATGTACATGAGTTATATGCCTCTCAAAAATGTATGTTGTACTTGATTTTTCTTTTTTACATTTTGTGCATGTAAAACAAAATTTTAAGGTGTTTCTATTTTGACTCTGCATAAAACCAAAGACGCTAGAATTGCATATAAATCATGGCCCGCCACTTTGAATTGCATATATGTGCAACGCCGTCAGCTAAGCCAGTCATACCTTATGACCTACTCCAGTTAAGTAGAATTTGCCACCGCAAAAAAAAAAAAAAAGGAGGAGTTAAGTAGAATTTGCACAGCAAAATTCAAACTACCAAGATTGCTCCTGTACCAGCTGGGGTTGTTTATGAGTTCAACCAAAGTCGACAACAAAAGGCACCAGTAATTTAACTAAGATTTCTACCCTTCACATTTACAAATGAAGTTTTAGAGCAGCTCTAATACTGCCCTCAGAACTTCGTCTATATGTTGAGAAAAGAAGAGCACCTCAGGCTCACTTCAGAAAAGCGTACAGGCTCTGCTCCCCCTTGTCTTCCAGCTGAAACACAACCCGGTCAGCTATACCAAAATTCGTCAAATTATGACCACTGTTAGTCATCTAGGGGATTAATTTATCATCAAAGAATGTTCTTGGATCTCAGCGCTCCAGATCTTCAAATATTCTGCGAGCAAGGATGAGCAGTCACCATAGGAACGTTGTCCTTGCAACTCCACTAGCTTCATTATTGCTATCTCATATTGCAACATTGTGCTTTTCCAGCCTGGAGCTTGTCCCACAAACAAAACATCTGCCTTGGTGACTGGTAATGTGCTGTGTAATACTCATCTATACATCCAAACTGACAGAATTTAACACTATGGACGTATTTAACAGGCCTGGTGTTATTGAACCGCTCAACCCACATGCCCATGCTCACATCTTCCATTTTGAAAAGCTGCACAGCAACAAAATGAAAATTAGATTCTGCCAGCATCATTATGTCCCTGTTATTGTCTTTCGAACCCATGATGAAGGCAGGATAATTTACGGCAGGTTGTTTATAAACTTTCCAGGGGACAGATTAGATGGGCATCAAATTATTCCTGAGGTATATACATATTGTTGGCAACAGCTCGCCATATGGGCCTCTTGTAGTGTCATAAAATGAAGGCTACTATTCGAGAGGGGGAAATTATACAGGGCAGAAGCTATCAACCAATCTTACCCTTAATTTATGGTCTACATATTCTGATAGAATGGATTCTGCAATGTCAGAGGATATAACATATCCAGGGCCATTCGCATAGATTGGATAATCCTCTTCTGGCCATTCCTGTAAAGTACAAAATATAAGCAAATATTAGAAAATGAATGATTTAATATGGCATCGAGGGGCAGTCCAGACTATATGAAGCGGAACTTCGTAGGAAAATGAGAAGAAAAGAACAAAACACGTCTCGAAGTAGCCCATTTAGTTTTCCATTGACGTATAGAGTAATGAAACAATCATGTGAAGCAGAGGATACTACTTTGGTGAGTGTCAAAAAGTGACTCATGCCAGGCGATCAGATGTTGCAGAATCACATTGAGAGTAAGATATCTATTATCCTACAGACTGATTCTACACAGCAATAACGCAACTGTCCCAATGTAACACATCCAGCAACAAAGGATTACATCTTCTATGTCCACTCTTACTGATGTGAAGGCGAAGACTAAATGTGCGCTGACCAATGTTTCATTTTATAATGAATGCAGAAATGTTTAAGAAAATATTGCCAAACTATCATATAATTAGCACATAGTGGGTTAATATATCAAAATTTGAGGGGATATGGGCACAGGACACATTCGGTAGCAATCAATCTTTCGGGGACAAAAATTACCAATTTGTGATTAATGTGATTAAGCAAGCTGATCTCAGAGGCACATACATTGCAACAGAAAAAAAGAAGATTAGCAATTTTAGCAATGAAGCAAGGTACGAGACAGATGCAAACTGATATAAGTGTTGTACAGAAGATTCAAGGCTACAGTTTCCTCAGTGCACACAAGTCCCAAATAAAAAGGCGCATAGTTGTTCATACCAGAAGCCAAACATGAAGACTATAACATGAAACAACTTGGAAGGAATGTATTTGTTGCATGGGAATAATAACAGGTCATGGAATTAATCTTATGCAGCGAAAGTTATAGCTAATGCAGCCACTAAAGGGCAGTGTTCTAGCAATGTTATGTACTGTATCGCTGCCATGTTCAATCATGTTGCATGCTAATAGTAAAAGAATCGTAATTGGATTTTCTTTCACAAATTCGTTAAACTGTACAACAAAATGCCATGAATCAATTTTCTTCCTTATATGATTACATGACCAGTTCAGATCCTACTGTGGGTGAATAAGATTCAAGGCTAATTATGTGAATGGGATTCAAGGCTAATGTTGTTTAATATCCAGATGGATAAAATAACCAGCAATGAAGTATAGCGTCGTCATCAACAGATGAAATGAACGGCATGTGAGATCATGGTGAAACCAAACATTGAAGCTTACCTCGTAAGTAACAGCCCACTTCCCGTAGCGCAGAGGCTTGTGGTGATAATTCATGTTACCGATATAGAGGCTTTCACCGTTTCGAACTTTGTTCACTTCAGCCATAACAGATTCAAGTCTAACAAAAGTATCATCATCGCACTTCATTATATATTTAGCAGATACCACATTAACCTGAGAGGAAAAATTCACTTTTGTGAGAAGATGTCATCTACAGCAGCCTTCAGAGTAGCTAATTTAGAAAAGAGGAAGATCTTAGACATACCCCATAATCACATATCGCAATTGTCTTCAGAACAACCAGATCATAGCTGTCCATGAAAGGTACAATAACAATGTCCCCAAAATACTCAGCCTCCCTTTTGAGCTCCACATTTACTTCCTTCCTGCCATGCTACAGAAAAGAGAATTCTCCAGCTCAGGTTCATAACAAAAAAAATTACGACTTCTTAAGCAATCAAAAGACATCAAGTTTGGTGTTCAAGATTTACCAGGGCGACAAAAAACCGGGCCACAACATTCAAGGACGTCTGGGCAGCAGACATCCATGTCTTCCTGACAGCCATTCGCTCAGCAAAATGGTTGCCGGCTGACAAGATACCGATGAAAATCTCAACTGGTTCCTCTGAAAGGGGAGGGGCCTGCCAATCGGGCAACATCTCTAGGAGCTTCTGTGGAGAGAAACTAGGATGTGTAGTGGGCAAAGTCCCCGCAAATATTGATTGCACATCAAGGTCCCCGTTCAATGATAAGCCAGTGGCATCCTCGAGCACAAACCCCTGCCAGCACCACCAAAGACAAAATCGAGTGACAATGTCAAACTTACAAAGCAATACACCACAATAAAAAATGCATTCCATACCCCATCTCTTCATGAAAACGTTAGAGATACTTACAGTGCGATATGGAAATGATGTCACATGGCGCCCGTCAACATTCACATGGTAACCCTCCAATCCAGCAGAGAGAGTAAGAACAAACATGCGGTCCTCAACAAATGGGTATGGCCAATTAACTGGGACCTTCTTTGTGCGCCCAATGAGCCGGTTCAGCCACCATGATGATGACTTTGACTCCTCCGACCGCTCATCATCATCCCGAACCCACTTCTCACACTTCACCATTCCATCCACTACAGAATAATTCAACCAAATAAAATTCTTGAACCACAGTAATCAACAAGTTACAGTACTTCATCTGATGAACAGAGGGAGGGTGCAGACCTGTCTCTTCGTCAGCGCGGGACCTCCAGCCCTCGCAGCGGAGTGAAGTGCCCCACTGCATACGGTAGCAGGTATTCTGCTCGATCACCGGCTTGCCGCTCCAGTCGCCACGGAGACGGGGGTTGAAGTGGAGGATTCTGGGCGGATCCTCGCCGTCCACCGTCTTGAGCCCCTGCAGCTCCATCATGAACTGCGACACCATGATAGGCCCGTCCCCTTCCCTCAGCAGCGTGATCTTAGGATCCCGCTCCGGATGTGCGGCGTGAGGAGTCGCGGCCACAGTGATATACGACCCCAGCGTCAGCCCGCATGGCAGTTCCACCGCCCGCCCCCTCTCACGGAACTCGTCGCCGTTGAGGACGATCGAGTGCGGGCACTTGTTCCTCTCCTCCTCGTCGGACGAATCCTCAGCGAACGTCAGGAGCGTCACGAGATTCTGCAAGTCGGAGAACACGAGGGCACCCGCGGCCGCGGCCTCGGCGGCGACCTTGCGGAGTGAACCGGAGCGGGTGGAGTTGAGGTGGCGGAGGTCGAGGCCGGAGACGATCCCCGACAACCGGCGCTCCCGCCTCGGCTCCGCCTCCGCCGCGAGGGTATCCCGGTGCGGGTGCTTCAACGGCCGCACCGGGACGGCGCGCAAGCCCTCCCCCGCCCCCGTCGAGGTGAAGCGCCCGCGACGCCTTCACGGAACCCCCCACCCCGGGTAGGGACGTGGACACGAAGACGGGCGACTCGAGGAACAGCACGAACAGCGCGTACGAGAGGAGGACCGCCAGGAACACCTGGATAGCGCGGCGGCGGCAGGCCGCCGGGGCCCCTAACCCTAGGGCGGCCGCGGCGGCGGGGGAGCGGCCTGGGCGCGAGCGGGAGGGCAGAGGCGAGGTGTGGCGTGCGAGGCTGCGCGCGCGATTGGTGCGTGCGCCCCCGCGGAGGAAGCGAAGCAGCGGCGGAGACAGCCAAGGCGAGGCGAATGAAGGGGGACGGAAAGTTAAGGTTACCTTCGGACGGACGTGTTATACACTAACTAGCTCGCTTAATTCGAACAACGGCGGTTTCGATCGCGCAACCACGTTTAGTTTACTCCATAATCCCCCCTCTTCAGCCTTGACGAATGTAATTTGGAGCTTTCGCGATTTAAAAAGTCGTGCGTAGAATAAACCAGTGGGGAGAATTGGGGTCGGCGTGATCGTTGGGAGGTTGGGCTGCGTGGACCCTGGTGCATGGTTCTCCTGACCTGTGTACCTTAGCATCGTAGTGGTTCAGTTCGTGGACCGTGTCCATCTAAGGATGGTCAGGTGGGGATGGAGGGATCCACGTGGATTAAAGCATCGCGTGCCGGCCGTGACTGCTGTTTCGCGTGAGCGACGGATCCCGTGCGGTGGGGCACTGTGTTGACCAATGGATTTTCGGGGGCAGCACTTGGGATTAAAAATTGAAGGCAACCGAACGAAACAGATGACCGTATCGAAGTGACATGTGATAGGTAAACGACATTGGAACATGCTCCTGTTGTTTGGGCTAAACTAATTGGCCTGACACGGTTTCATGGATTTGCATTGTTTGCTTACTGTTACAATGATTTTGGTCTTTTGTTTTGGTCCGGTCGACCGGTTGGAATAGTTTTTGATTTTGTTGCTGTCCAAGTGTATTTTGGCCCTTCCTCTGACACGTTCCCATGTCTGCATTTTAAGGCGTATTTTTATGCTGCCAGCTTATAAGTTATCTCTCTCCCGGCAATGAAAAAATACCTAAAATAAGCACTATATATAGTAGTAGTATATAAAGAAAGACAGCTATCAACAATAACAATATCAGGAAAAAAAAGACTAGAAAATTTCCCCTGGCACTGCATTGCTTGAAGCTAAATATTGAATCATTCTAAATAGTGGTAGTACTCCTCTGCCAAAAGAAGAAGAAGAAGAAGAAGAAGAAGAAGTAGTAGTGGTGGTACTATTGTTTTCCGGCGTTTCCTTTGATCATCTGATTGGTTGTTCATCATTCTGTTCTTGGCAGAGTACAAAAAAAAAAACACCTTTTCTATGGTACAAAAACAATACTACTACTACTACTTGCAACGGTTGAAGGGGATCTTGTTTTTCCTAAAAGTGGCGAGTAGCTCGGTCAAGACTGTTCACTGTCATGTCCCGCATCCATCTGATGCGGTGGTGACCCGAGCCGGGCAGCAAACTGGTCCATTCGCCCAGAACACTTGGGTCCGCGGGATTCAGAAACTTCAGATTTGTCCGCTACATCATTCCTAGTAAGTACAGTTGATGCCAAAGTACAGATGGGACGGACTCTTAAGTTCTGCATCCAACGTGAGAATTCAAAAAGGAGCGTGAGTATTTTCTTGTTCGAACTAGGTACGAGAGACCCACTTGGGACTTGGAAGGGAATGTTCCCATTTTTCTTCATGCGAGTACATAAAACCGTGAAGCAGGGAGAAAAAAATAGCATTGTCCAGAGTCACGCATTGCGTGTGTAGTGCAGCAATAGAGTATGAAGAAACGTTTGGCGGTTTTGATTTGCTATTTTCTTCCTCCAGCAGAAAATGTGCACCATTTAACGTGCTTTTTTCCCGTATTGCCGCGGCCAGTTTTGCCTGAAAAACTTGATCGGTCAAAGTAGAGACGGAACGGGCTCTGCAATTCCGCATCCAACGTGAGAATTCAAATAGTTTCTCCTTCGAACTCTGTACCGGAGAACCACTTGTGCGCAAATTTGTCCCGAACCTTTTTTCTCTGTGCGAGTTCAGAGAACGTGATGCAGAGAGAAAATATAGCAGTGTCCGGAGTAACGCATTGCACATGAGCCTGAGAAGAAACGTTTGGCGGTTTTGACTAGCTGTTTTTTCTTCCTCAAGAAGAAAAACGTGCATCATTGAACGCGCTTTTTTTTTGGCTGTACAAGTCGGTTGCCTGAAAACCTTGATCGGTTTCTGCTACGGTTCTTTCAGTTTGTACTTTCGGCCAAAAATTTCTCTGCCAGCCGAGATGCTGGCATACATGGTGGGATAGCATCGAGATGCCGAAAGCAAAACTTTCGCGTCCCCGTATCTGGCTTGCTCGGTGGCCAGCGGGGTCAGCACCATCAGAAAAGCACCTCCTTTTCCGCAGGCAAAGAGGGAGGTGCGCACCGCACGCCGGCACACTTGCAGTATGCAGAGTCACTGAGCCGCATCTACTCTCCGGACTGACCACTCCACTGCTTGACCGTTTCCCTCCCCTCTGCTCCCTGGACATCGTTGTACTCAGGGCCAACTCAGGGCTGGACATCGTTGGCACGCCCGAAACCAAGGGGAGGGGTCTTATTACTGCATGCATGGCCCGTTAGCCCAAACTCATGAATCATGAACCCAACGTCTGGCTACATTTTCCCTGTAGATTGATTCCCTCGCCGCCGGTCTCCGTAGTCCCTACGAGACGAACAGCCGGTTGCCGCAACTGGAGTTTGGCACAGAGCACGGTACGCGCGGTTGACAGTCACAGAGGACGAGGCATCGAAGTTTGCGAGCTGCACGTCGCCTTGAGGCACGAACAGGAGCTATCAAAAGCGGGAGCCGTTCGCACGGTGAAGTATCGGCGTTCAGTCACGGAAGCGCCTCACAGCAGCCGGCGGACGGCAGCGAGGCGGCGTGACGGGCGGTGACCGAGGCGAGGGGGTGGTCGCTATTTCATTCCACGTTACCCCTCGGATGCGGAACGAGCGGCAGGATCTGATTTGACGAACGCGACCAGGAGAGTCATATGGGCCCCCAAGATGTGGTCCAGATAGCCCAGCCATGATTAAGGCCCAGGAAACGAAACAAGTCGCAACCATGGGCTATGGCGAGGCCCGACGAACCAGGAAGTTACCGCGGCGCCCGCCGGCGAGCGGCAACGACGGCACGGCGGCTAGTGCCTCTGCGTTCGACTACGGGGAGGGGAGACCTTGATCGTGGTTACTCGCATGATGCCCTATCTGCCACGGCGATCTGTCCAGGCCCATCCTTCGTCAGTTCGCTATCCTCGGCCGGCACACCAGCTGTGCTCATTCTCTGGTTGTATTGTAGTACGAACAAACGACTGGGAGAAGGGCAGCCAGTGATTGATTGGTTGGCAACCCAGCTGCGCAGAATTTAAGGTGTTTTTTTTTCTCGTATGGAAGTTGACTAAAAAACTTGAACGGTTTCTTTCACGATTTTCTGTGTGGAGTTGTGCCATCATTTCTCTGGCTTCCTTCGCCCACGACGTCTCTGCCATGGTGGGAGTGGGATACTTGGATGGCATCGTCGCATCAAACTTCATTCCGACCTCTCCAGGCCTTACCTATGTTTTTCCTGGGTGAATTTGGTGATGACGATACACATCATCGTGTGCTGTTGTTTGAGGTCATGAGCTTCTCATACCATCTGCTTTTTTAACAGTCTTGCTGGTTTTGCTGAAATCGGGCGCTCGAATTTGTGCTTGCCATGGAAGAAGCAGTATATATTGCCCCATTGAATGGAAAGCTTGTGCATGTTTTGCACCCATATTCTTCAGGTCACCCTTCGTCTTAAATGCGTGCCTGTCATTTGCATCTGACGCACAGCTTTAATCCATTCTGCCCTGAGTTTTTTTTTTAAAAAAAAATTACACAAGCAATGGCAACATCACCAAGTTTTGACAATCTTAAGTTGTCAAAAGAGTCTCCGCTTGCAGGGTCTTGTTTAATTCACAAGTTGTTCTCAAACTGCAGGCCATCGTGCTCCTAACTGCAGAGTGAAACTGAATCAGAATGCTACTATACCGTGACCTGAGAAAAACAATAACCTGCTGCGCGCCATGAAGCTTGTGCTTCATTTAGACACTGAATTCATTATTCTATTACTTTTCTATGCCACGAAGTTGTTCTGGAATCTACAGTATGATGAATGAAATTCAGGAACACGAATGAACGCCTGACGAAATTCAGTTAGAAGTTCAGAAAATATACACGGATGCCTGGCGAGATTCAGTGAGCGAAGCTCTCCTCCTCCTGGCCGTAAGTTCTGTTGGATCTGATTCGGATGTCGCATGCAACGATCACACAGTCACTTGCGCTTCCCTTTACGCGTCTGCGGACAGCGGACTGCAGTGTGCGTGTGCTCGTCGTCTCTTCGTGTCACTCGCCAGGGCCTCCGTGGCAGTGGCGAAGCTGGTGGCCCTATGGCCCCTCCCCCCTCGCCTCATACGTCCATGGCTACCCACAGGACTCCGATTTGAGCTTCCTCTTTCGTTGGCGTCGAGGTGTGGCGGCCGCCGCGGTTGGCGCAGAGCACGGAACTCGCGGTTGGCAGAGAACGCGGCATCGATGTCTGCGTGCTATGCGTGGCGAAGAGACATGACCAGGAGCTCTGAGAAGGTGCATTGAAAGGAGAGCAGTTTTCACGGTGGATTATCCGCGTTCTCTCACGGCAGCACCTCGCAGCAGCCGGCGGACGGCGGCGCGACGGGCGGCGACCGCGGCGAGGGGTGCTCGAGGTGGTCGTTATTTCAAATAGCGACCACCCTTGGGGTCATAACACCCGTCAGATCGGGAAATAACGGCAGGATCTTAGTTGACGAACGCGATCAGGAGTCATATGGGCCCAAGAGACGGCATGGTCAGCCCAGACCAACAGAACTGAAGTGCTTGTCGTCCGTAGCCCAACAATGCTTTACAGCCCATCTAGCCTCCACATGGCAGCATCCCCCGGCGCATCTCCGACGCCGTCGTCGTCGTCTCAGAGTCCTAGACGGCAGCGGATGCAACGTCCTCCGCCTCCTCGTCTTCCTCCTCTTTCCCGCTCTGCTGCTCTCCTCCGCTGCGCACAGGTCGGCCCTTCCTTCCCCTGACCCAATCCCCCACAGCTTTACATTTTGCACTGTCCCCTGACCGCTCCGTCCCTGAGTGCCTCCTGCAGCGCGGAGGTGAGGACGCTTAGCATCGGAGAGGAGCTTTTCGCCGAGACGATGCCGCTGCGCCACGGGCAGCGGTTCTACAGGATCGAGGGGCTGCGGCCGTCAGCGTGGTACGAAGTCAAGATCTCCTACCCGGCCTCTGTACGATCTCACTCTTGCCATTAGTATAGAAGATGAAAACTGCAAAACAGATGGAAGAATCGTTGTTTCACCAGTTCAGCTGTTTCCTGTTATTGACTGATGTGCTTCTGCTTGTAGATACCCTCAAGCTTCTCCATTCGGCTTATCGATGACCCCGTGTCTGCAGAGGATTTGGGGAGCAAGAACAGGAGGCTGCTCAATACGGAGAAGATAATTTTCAAGGCTCAGAGCAGTGAACCTGTTAGTGTTGGTTCATAGTTATCTATTACTGAGCTAAATTTTTTGCTTGTTCGCAGAATGTCAAGTGGTGCTCCTTGATGAGATGCATTTTTACCACCGTATGTAGGTTTATGTTCTTGTCACTGTGGAGCCTGAGGGCGTAGTTGCGAAGCCAAATGTGCCAGAGAGAGAGCTAGCACTTTTTAACATTGGTACGCTGTTGCTATTTCATCGTTTATATATTGTGATTTTCTTCTATGATATTCAGATCAGATTGGTTAAACATGTTGGTCATTTCTGGTAGTATATTTATTGAGCTGGAAAAAGTATCCCATTCTATTGCCAAAAGATACCATCGGGTGTGAATCAGGTTTCATAATTTGACACTTCTGCTGTAGAACAAATCCTTGTCAGCCGCATGCATTTTATAATTTGCTTTATCAGTGCTCACTGCTTGTTATTACACATTGTTATCTGGTTATATTTTTATAGACTTGAATATTGAAGCTACTCCAAATTGAAAGGCTGTTCATCTTACTAATCAGATGAGCAAAGGAATATCGTGGCATGAATTTCTGTTGTCCCCATTTATATCGCTTAAGGAAATACTAGGCATTCACTTGTCCTTTTAATATATGCATTTCATCTAGTCTTAGATTGAAACCTTGATTTCTTTCCACCCATAATGGACCTGGAGTTCTTTGAAAATTTGATGGATTTTGTCTCAAGGAATAGCTTTGCACCCCCACTGAATAGCAGTCAACTACGAACAGGCTCTTGCGCTGTGCCACAGCCCACATGGACATGCCTTGCCATGATTGTAGGTTCATACTTAACTTTCAGAGTGGCATCAATCAGTAAGCTTATTGCATCTGTCTGGCAAATTAATTGGTTGCACGTACTCAGTGGTTTCTGTCTATAAACTAGTACTATATATTATCCTCTTTATGAACGCCCTAATTAATAGAATCATGTAATAAGATCTTCCTTTAAACAAGTGGCATACTCGTTTTCTGAAAGTGACAAATTCGCTATGCGATAGCCTACACCTATGTGGTGCAACTACCTAAAATAACACTTCTGATCAGATCATGCATACTTTGACTTTTTCTGCAGTTTGCGATGAACTTATGCTTGGCATCCCACGTTTTGCCTGGTGGGTTGGGATTGGAGCGCTACTTTGCATTGTGTTGGCTTTGGTGGCACCACTTGTTCTCCCACTGCACAAGCTTCTTAACTATGAACCTACAGAATTGAGCAAAGCTGATACTTCGAAGATGTCCTGAGAGATGAAATGGGGGAGCACGACATGTTGCCCACCTTTTTTTTTTTTCAGAGTAGGCTTGTGTACAGGTATCTCCAATCTTCATTTCACATTCAGATGGCACAAGCATCTGATGGTGATTGTTGTACCCCTACCTATTCTTAGTACTGTACACATCCTCTTCAATCTTAAAACGGGTCTAGGTTCAGACCTTTTTCTTTTCCAGTTACGCTTCTTTTGAGCAAGGGCATATTGGATGATACTATACTGACAGTATTGGTAAGCACTGCATCGAAGAACATTTTTGGTCTGATGTTCAGCTTCCGACATGTAGAATTGTGCTCGTTAAGGACGTTTTTAAGGGCAAAAGCCATCAATCAGTGGTAAACAATTTACAAGTACTTTCTCCATTCTTTTTTTTATGTCGCTGTTGACTTCTTAAGTTATGTTTGACCGCTCGTCTTATTCAAAATATCTAAACACTATCATATATTTTTGTTATGGTTATTTTTATCAGAAAAAAATTTGAAAGATAACTTATAATTTTGCATTTTTGAGTAAATATTATGAATAAGACGAGCGATCAACGTAATTTTTTCCAGTTACGCTTCTTTTGAGCAAGGGCATATTGGATGATACTATACTGACAGTATTGGTAAGCACTGCATCGAAGAACATTTTTGGTCTGATGTTCAGCTTCCGACATGTAGAATTGTGCTCGTTAAGGACGTTTTTAAGGGCAAAAGCCATCAATCAGTGGTAAACAATTTACAAGTACTTTCTCCATTCTTTTTTTTATGTCGCTGTTGACTTCTTAAGTTATGTTTGACCGCTCGTCTTATTCAAAATATCTAAACACTATCATATATTTTTGTTATGGTTATTTTTATCAGAAAAAAATTTGAAAGATAACTTATAATTTTGCATTTTTGAGTAAATATTATGAATAAGACGAGCGGTCAAACGTAATTAAAAAGTCAACGGACGACATCAAAAAAAGAATGAAGGGAGTAACATACTATTTAACAAGTTCATCTAAAAATCTACAAATGGTCTGATCTATCACCCACCGCATGAAGAGTCTGGCCTGGTAGACCAAGAAAATGCTGTTACGCAAGATCCATAACACATCGAGTTACTCCTACACTCATGTCATCATGGACCAAACATTAATGATCCTTTTGAATGCGCCGATGGCGACTCCGTCATCCGCGAAGAGACAGCCGGACTGTTGCCAAGATCATCGCGGCACCTGCGAAGCAGTGAAGGAGAAAAGAACACGTACCGGCTCGCCCGACATGCCGGAAGCGCGGAGCAACCCCACAAACATAAACACTAACCATCCTGGCCAGCCGCGCGAACCCGCGAGGCACGCCGCCGCGCCGCGCCAACCGCGAACCACCCCTCGCAGCAGCGACGACGTGATCGCGACGGCGGCGCGTGCGTGCGTGGAAGCGCTTCCAGCCACAAGGCACGTACGTCGCGCGCGAGAGTCTGCTACTGCCTCGTTCACAGTTGATCATCTTGTTATCGAAGAAGCAGCTACTCGGTTCGGTTCAAGCTTCTGCTCCATCACAACTCACAGGGGTCCGTTTGGCACGGGTTATTTCAGCTTTGGCTTTCGTAACAGACCATGCATGTATCGTAGCACGAAATTGTTTTTTTCTCTTTCTGAAACGAATTGTAAGCAGGTGTAGCTAGTTTCTTGATTCCACCAGGAGAAAAAAAAAATCACGGCATAATCAATGGGTCAACGCAAGTCAAGACTAAAATCCGTAGATAGTAACCATTCGCACGGCGATCCGAGATAGGGCGAAATCGTGGCGAATGCTCGCAATCAGCGGCCATCTCCGTCCACCCATGCTAAGCTTCCTCGCTTTCGGTGCAGTTGCACATTCAGTGCCGCCAGCGACACGTGAGGGCAGCTTCCACGGCTAGAGCCAAGGCGCCTACAGGCTACACCATCCATTTTCGCTAACGACTTGTGGCTGAGGGCGTCTGGTTTGATGGGGCTATGCAACCACTTTGGTCTAAGTTTATTTACACATGCGAGTCAGTCTTTCTCAGACTGAATGAGATGCGAAGGAATTGTGTAAACGATTGATGGAGCTGTATAACCGAATAAACATGTTAAGTTAATTGCCGGCGGCTACTAAATTAGCCTCTCTCTCCCTTTTGATAATGTGTACATTCTGATGGTACGCATGACACATCGTTGTACGTCAACTGTGGAAGTAGTAACATCTGCCATTGGGCAGTCGTCATTCGTCAGGTCGAGAACTTTCGGTTCGAATGTGCGTGCGTGCGTTGTGAAAACACCATGTAACCACTTCCATGTGCCATGTGTGATGGATCGGCCCATGTGTTTGTGTGGTTCAGACTTCAGAGCTCTCTTCATCTCTTGTTCTTCTGACGCATTTAAGCATTTTCCTCCGCCCGCCAATCATAAAAACACGGCGAGATGTAGCGCATGGACAACGTGTCGAGATCAGCATTTGCACCGTCATTTATTAGCAACTTTTGGCCAGAGCATTCTCAAAGCAACCAACAGTACCGGCGTAAACAGCCCAACACGTGCTCGACCTTTGTTCCACGAAAGTTCAAGAGACATAAGCTAGCCCGCTGCTACCACACACGCGCGTACTGTATACGTCACGAGTTGCACGCTCCTGAAACGTATAGGAGGAACTGCCGGTGCCAATCAATCCTGGCCGGACGGACGGATGGGAGGATGGGCGTCATTAAGGAGCACGCAGTTGTTGATACCACTACTATAATCAAGTCGTAAAACCACATCGAAATGAACACCAGCAAACACGGGCCGGACTCCAACAGTGGCGTTCACCAGCAGCTGGCCGGCCTGCCGGCCGGCCACGACGGCGAGGAGCCTGCGGTACTAACTGCCACGCAGTACCATGTTGGCAGTACTAGCTAGCGGCTGTTAGACTTCGATCGTGTGCGTCGTGGTTTCACATGAGACACATGAAGGGTATGCATAGGACTGAATGCCGCACTTGCGCCCCTGACGAACTGTCGAGGTTGAACGCGTGAACACCAAACGAGGTTACCAACGCTTATCTTTCAGCCAAGTTAAGTTGGAGCCAGTGATGTCGGACACCTGAGGCTGGCGTTGCAGGCACCAGCAATGTATAAAGAAGATCGTCAGTTGAAATCAAAATTGGAAAACAGTGGGTACGTACTGTTAATGCCGCCGTTGCGTTCCCGAACAGTACGTTAGAGCATTTCCGGTACGTGCGTGGCAGACTCGATCGAGAACCGAACGACCACGAAGCAACTAGCTAGCAGTGTCTTCTACTAACGATTTTGATGTTTCTCCAAACTGCTAGATACCAGTCCATGACACATTGTATCGCGTACTAGTTGTGTATCGCCCCATTCGGCCATTCACATGCATGCATGTGTGCCGTGCCGCTCTAGCTAGAGAAGAAGACCACTCCGGCCACTTGCACCGCCCGGGCAGCAACCGGGCACCAACCAGCCAATGCTCCACGTCCACGTACGCGAACGCCCGCCCCTCTACCTGGAAGCCTGGAAGACCTCGCGAGTCGCCGAGACCACGGCAAGGACACAACATGTCAGTACTCAGCCCACGTCGTATCGAGGCCAGCCGCACACGCGCACGCGACGCGATACCCCCAACCAACTCCTTAATTAATCAATCGCAAGCATACTGCCCATCATCAACAATAATTCATCGCAGCTCATGACCGCGAGATCGTTCAGGCGGTGCGGTCCCTATATATCCATGCCCCGCGCCCCTCAGCCGTATCATCCATCACACACACACAACCACGAAAGCTGCAGACGAGAGCCACAACGACACCATCTCCATCCATCAATTCATCAATCATCAGCTGATTCATTCAATCGTGTCAGACATGGCCAGCAACGGCGTGCTATCTCGGCCATCGTCGGTGCTGGTCGTCGTCGTCCTGGCGATGGCGGCGGTGGTGCGCGGCGACTTCGCGGCGGACCGGGCGGAGTGCGCGGACAAGCTGATGGCGCTGGCGACGTGCCTGACGTACGTGGAGGCGAAGGCGACGGCGCGGTCACCGACGCCCGACTGCTGCGCGGGGCTGAAGCAGGTGGTGACGGCGAGCAAGAAGTGCCTCTGCGTGCTCGTCAAGGACCGCGACGAGCCCGCGCTGGGGTTCCAGATCAACGTCACCCGCGCCATGGACCTGCCCGCCACCTGCAACTTCCCAGCAACCTTCTCCGACTGCCCGAGTACGTGTCCCAACTAATCACTACTTACTGATCGATCTCCCTCGATCCGCCGAACAATTGCCTGCATGCGTAGTAGCTCCACACAATGTTCTCGCGGTGCACCGGCTGCAGAAACCGTCTAGGATCGGGTAGATCATTTGGCCCTCCCTGAACCGGAAGCTGAAAGGCGAGGACAGCGGAGTAGTAACTGCTGAATGACCTGCAGATGCAGGCGATACACTGAACTCTCAACAGCAGGTCGTCCGTCCGCGTGCACAGTTCTCCGGTGGTTAGAACAGCTACCTCTTTGTACGTAGTACAGTACTGTAGTCCTAGCTAGCGCAAAACAACAAGTGTACTTGTGCAGTAACCCTGGCGGTGGTTTGGACCCTCAAATCAAGCCGGTCCAGCAAGCTCTTTGTTGCTGATCGACTTGCCAGCCTATCGGAACGAATTCATGTCCTCTTTCCCCGCCGTCCGTGTCCTGCATCTGACGTGTCGGTGCCGTTTTTGGCCCTTGCAGAGATACTCAACATGTCGCCCGACTCCCCCGACGCGCAGATCTTCAAGGAGTACGCCAAGAAGCATGAGTCCGGCCAGAACGGAACGGCCACGCCTGCCGCTGCCACCGGTAAGCCTCTAGCTCAATTCAAGCTCCTTTACTTATCTCGCTTTAGTAGTAACCTTTAACATGTGGTCCTTGACGTTTGCATAAGCTTTTCAACCGTGTTGCTAGCTGGTACAAAAATCACATGAGAATTAAGAGCACTTGATGGGCACCTGATATCATTGTTTTCTTCAGTTAATTAGTAGTATCGGCGTCAAGTTGCACCTTACTTAGCTTGCATGCGTGGCCAATGGCCATGAACCGTACGCGGTGGTCCTTGTGTAAATAAACCGCCGAAAAACTTCTTTTCAGCGTCCTGTTTGCGTAAACATACGATCCGGACGTGCCGACGCAATCCCGACGTGCCATGTCCAGTTATGTCGAGAAAGCTATAGAAAACGCCGCATGAATAATGCACATTGATGCCTGAGGTGACATGAAAAAATTCAATGAACGTTATCTGTGGTCCGCGGCCCAACTGTGTACCAGTCGTGTGTACTTGGGACTGGGGACATACGTACGTGACCAACGTTACAGACGAAAAATGTTTGTCCTGGAAGGCTGGAATTGAAGTACTACTAGCTCCAGGAGTTAAAACTTGCATGACTAGCTAGCGAGTGCTTTGAAAGTTGGAAAGTTCAAAGGGCACAGCTGTCGCGTTCCGGCACCAGTGTACACCAGGTTCAAACTTTCAGACGTCGTCTGCAAGCTGCAGCAATACCAAAATTTCTTTCTCATCCCATGGAATTGTAACTTTTTTTTTCAGGCAACAATATCCTGCCATCCTAACCGTAATCAAATGTGATAATGTGCTGACAGGTTACCAGTCGGCCATTCTTGCACTTTTTCTGCAAGAATGTTCAAAGGAGTACTGACTTGCACACTTTTGCTCACACGCTTACGTACTTCTCGACCACCGGTTGTGTTGCAGGTGGCGCTGGCGGGAAGAGCTCAAGCACGGCGACCACCACACCGACAGGCGACGCC
>LAPY01000819.1:50991-66339 GCA_000970635.1 Eragrostis tef
GCCCCGCCGGGCTGCGGCGACAAGAGCTGCGCCGATGAGCAAACGGGTACGTGAGCCAGCGCTTGCGGGTGCATGACGCTCCACGGCGTCGTCGGCGCCGCCGGTGCCCTGTGGCAGAGGAAACACGAGCATACGACCAACCAAACGGCCGCCACCGGACCAGGTACGCCAAACCCGCATTCAGATTGTACCTGCTGCGTTCTACTGGCACCAACATTTCTTGGTCGCTCGGTGACTTTGGCCGACCTCGCAAAAAGCGCCGTGACTGCGAGCCTTCATTTCACCTGCCATTGGGGAACAAAAAAAAAATCTCTCGGGTGAGAGTCGCACGACTGACCGAGTCTCCAGTCCTCCACCAAACACGCAGCTCGTGCTGCACGTCATGCCGTTGTCTCGTCATGGCTGGCGATGATTACCATTTGGGAGGAGCAGTAATTCGATTGCGATCTGAGGGCCAGGATGGACCGACTCTTTGCCGCTTGAGGGAACACCAGAATCTGAAAGCGCTGCGAGGAAAAGTATCTGGACACCAACCACACAACTTGGTAAAGAAGATAGAGATGATATTGCATGGAAACATCGAGCACGACCTGTCGAGTCCCACTCACAAGTCGCGAAGACTTCACTGATCTTTTGAACGCTTCAACTTAATTCGTTGACATTTGCCTGCCCCCTCTCCAGACTTCCGTTTTATAAACATCGCAGCGTTAACTCCAAAACTACAACCTCATCACTCACTGATCAGCGAGCGCAGGACGAACAGAGTGCTGCTCCGGAGCCATGTCGTCGAAGCCGTCGCCATCGCCGCTCCTCCTCCTCCTCGTCCTGTCGGCGACGCTCGTCGCCACCTGCCGAGGCGACCCCGAGCCAGTCCAGGACTTCTGCGTGGCGGCACCCCACGGCGGCGAGGAGGGCGCCGCGGCGTTCCCGGGCCTCCCGTGCAAGCCGGCGTCGGAGGTGGTCTCCGACGACTTCTTCTTCGCGGCGCACGCGCGCGCGGCCAGCACGGACAACCCGATGGGCTCCGGCGTGACGCCGGGCAACGTGGAGGCGTTCCCGGGGCTGAACACGCTCGGCGTGTCCATCAACCGCGTGGACCTGGCCCCCGGCGGCGTGAACCCGCTGCACAGCCACCCGCGCGCCGCCGAGCTCGTGCACGTCGTGGCGGGGGAGATGCTCGTGGGGTTCGTCAGCACGGAGGGAAAGTTCTACTCCAAGGTGGTGGGCGAGGGCGAGAGCTTCGTCATCCCGCGTGGCCTCATGCACTTCCAGTACAACGTCGGCAAGGCCGCCGCCCGCGCCATGACCGTGTTCAACAGCCAGCTCCCCGGCGTCGTGCTCGCGGCGCCGGCGCTGTTCGGGGCCGAGCCGGAGATACCTGATGCTGTCCTGGCCAAGAGCTTCCAGGTGGACGCCGAGATCATCAAGCTCATCAAGTCCAGGAACCGGAAAGGATAGCGTGGCGCGGCCACGGTGGTACGGTTAATTACATGGCTGAAGCAGCCCAGTTGACTGATGCTTGTTCTAGTACATAGAATTGTTCCCATATAGTAATATTTTGATTCCGTATTTTTGGTGAGATGATAATTAATAAAGCTCCTGATAGTAGCACTCCTACTCTTTCTTCCCAAAACTGAGTTTAATTCACTCTCCAAAGTAAAAGCAAAAACATTACTGACTGATGGAGAAATGCCATCGAATACACAAGCATTACGAGGTTTCCTGATAAGCCAAGATGATTACTTTTTGAATTCTTTCTTCACCCTGCGAATTGCTCTAGCCCACCAGTCAGCAAAGCAGTCTTGTTGCCGCCAGGAATGACTCCGCCAAACCCAATTCTACATCAGGCGCAAAGCAAACACAAAAACTCCCACCTCCTTTTAATTTAATGAAACACGTGTTCAGGCAACGACTCCAACACAGTACTGCATAGAATCAAATTTATGGTAGGAACACCAGTACAAGATTGGCACCAGCAGATTCCTACACATGCGGATCCACTAAAAGCCACGATTCTACTACTATCTCATCTCTGCTACTCCTATCTATTTCGCTGCTGCGTCGGCGTCGATCGGGCGGCGACATGCTGGCCGGCTTCCGGAACGCCAAGAGGAAGCGGACGCCGGCGAGCTCGTGCTGCAGGTTGTTGGCGGTCAACGGCGCTTCGGTTCCGAGTGCGATGTAGACGACGGACTTGTGAGGCTGGCTACCCAACCATCGGAGGATCTCGGGACGTTCCACGGATAAGTTGGAGTAGCCGTACGTCGTCGGAGAAACCATGCTGGATTAGGACACTGGCGGGGCCGGCGGGCTTCTGGAGGAGATCGGTGAGGAGCGCGAACACCGCGGGCTGATCAATCTCGTCGCAGCTCCGGAAGATGGTGAGGCGAGAGCGCTCGGTGACCTGCCACTGGCGTTCGAGGTCGGACACCCCGGACGCGTTCGGCCGGAGGGAACGAATTGAAGATGGGCCGCCGCACCAGTCGGGCGGCGCGGTGAAGTCCTCCCACGTCGCGCGTGGCCGCGCGGTGGCGTTCGCCGACCGCGTCCCGAAGAAGGCGATCGTCGTGGGCTGCACGATGAAGAACGTCGCGCACGGCACCACGTGCACGTCGGCGATCGCCGGGAGCCAGTGGTGGCACCGCAGAAGTCGATGACGATCTAGCCCGGCTTCCTCCCGCCGCCGGCGAGGAACGCCGACCGAGGCGTCGAGCGCCTTCTGGATGAGCTCGCTCATCTCCGGCGGCCGGCACTTCGGCCTCGTGGACTCGGCGCTCTCCGGCAGGCCGTATACTTTCGGCGCAGGCAGCGCCGCCAGATTGATGCCGGGCGACAGGCGCACCGGAACGGGCTCGCGGGAGCCTGGCGAGGTTCCTCGGCGTGGAGAGGAAAGTGACGTCGTGGCCTCTCGCGGCTAGGCGCTTGGCGAGCTCGAGGTACGGGATCAAGTGACCGAACGCCAGCCACGGGAATAGCACCACGTTGAGCTTCGCCGGCTGCTTCTTCCATCGATCCCGTACTCAGTTGTCGGTCATAGACCACACGTTGTGCGTGTGTGTGTGGTTCACTGGTTTGCGAGTCTGAAAGATATATATTTACAGGCAAGTTGTTGACGCATCGTTATATGCCGCATCCGCATGCCATCTCGCGCCTCACGTGGCGGGGTTTTTAAACTTCGAATGTGTCGACACGATTTGTAGGATTGGATACCTGAAATGGATGCTTGGCTGCCATGTTACAGGACTGTGACGCATCGTTTTCCCTCTCGATTTTTCCCGTTGGATGATGCATTCAACAGTATAACACGTTTCACCTCGTCTGTTGCAGCTCTGTTCCGCAGCAGGGCGCGCAACGGAATTCCGAACGAGGCCCATCCCATTCCCGCCGCCGGGAGAGCGTGGTGTTGAGCGATTAAGTGCGGCGGCCTGCTAAATGGCCCCGCGGCCCGTCGCAGATGGCACGCGCCGTGTACGAGGCTGGCGGCGCCGACCACCACGATGACCAACGAATGGAACAGGATGTCTGTCAAGGACATCTGCGATTCGTGAACAGGATGTCCTTCGAGGTGGTCCGCCCTCAAGCAAGGAACAGGATGTCTGTCAAGGAAGCACTCACCAATCGCGCATGGGTACGCCAAATATCCGGGCCGCTCACGGTTCAGGTTATCATCGAGTACCTGCATATCTGGTCGCTCGTGGATCATCGGCAACTACAACCAACTGGCGTTGATCGCTTCGTTTGGAAATGGACTCCTACGGGAACATACACGACCCAGTCCGCCTACCAATGCTTCTTTGTTGGCCAGACGGCGGTGCTAGGCGCGAAACAGTTGTGGAAGGCACGCGCGCCAATCAAGTGCAAATTCTATCTTTGGCTCGTGATACATGGGAGAGTATGGACATCAGAAAGTCTGCAGCGACATCAACTTCAAAACCATGGCCCCTGCGCTCTATGCAATCAAGAAGAAGAGACAATTGACCACCTGCTGCTCACCTGTGTCTTCAGCAGAGAAACATGGTTCAGAACACTGCGGCGAGTTGGTCTAAACACGCTACGGACACCTTCCATTGACGACACGCTCGTTGACTGGTGGGGCTGCGCGAAAGGAAACGAGTTGCGTCGGCCAGAAGAAAGGCTTTCAACTCACTATTCCTACTGACGGTGTGGGAAATTTGGCGCCAAAGGAACCACCGTGTCTTCAGGAACAAGGCCAAACAACCCATCCAGGTGGTCGATGGAATTTCAGAGGAGCTAGAGTTGTGGTGCCGAGCTGGTCATGTAGACAGGTCGAGGTTGAACCAGTTTTAATGTTACGTTTCCTTTACTGTAATTACCTGGACCGGATTTACTCCTCGGCCAGGGAACCGGACTGACTTAAGATATATATTTACAGGCAAGTTGTTGACGCATCGTTATATGCCGCATCCGCATGCCATCTCGCGCCTCACGTGGCGGGGTTTTTAAACTTCGAATGTGTCGACACGATTTGTAGGATTGGATACCTGAAATGGATGCTTGGCTGCCATGTTACAGGACTGTGACGCATCGTTTTCCCTCTCGATTTTTCCCGTTGGATGATGCATTCAACAGTATAACACGTTTCACCTCGTCTGTTGCAGCTCTGTTCCGCAGCAGGGCGCGCAACGGAATTCCGAACGAGGCCCATCCCATTCCCGCCGCCGGGAGAGCGTGGTGTTGAGCGATTAAGTGCGGCGGCCTGCTAAATGGCCCCGCGGCCCGTCGCAGATGGCACGCGCCGTGTACGAGGCTGGCGGCGCCGACCACCACGATGACCAACGAATGGAACAGGATGTCTGTCAAGGACATCTGCGATTCGTGAACAGGATGTCCTTCGAGGTGGTCCGCCCTCAAGCAAGGAACAGGATGTCTGTCAAGGAAGCACTCACCAATCGCGCATGGGTACGCCAAATATCCGGGCCGCTCACGGTTCAGGTTATCATCGAGTACCTGCATATCTGGTCGCTCGTGGATCATCGGCAACTACAACCAACTGGCGTTGATCGCTTCGTTTGGAAATGGACTCCTACGGGAACATACACGACCCAGTCCGCCTACCAATGCTTCTTTGTTGGCCAGACGGCGGTGCTAGGCGCGAAGCAGTTGTGGAAGGCACGCGCGCCAATCAAGTGCAAATTCTATCTTTGGCTCGTGATACATGGGAGAGTATGGACATCAGAAAGTCTGCAGCGACATCAACTTCAAAACCATGGCCCCTGCGCTCTATGCAATCAAGAAGAAGAGACAATTGACCACCTGCTGCTCACCTGTGTCTTCAGCAGAGAAACATGGTTCAGAACACTGCGGCGAGTTGGTCTAAACACGCTACGGACACCTTCCATTGACGACACGCTCGTTGACTGGTGGGGCTGCGCGAAAGGAAACGAGTTGCGTCGGCCAGAAGAAAAGCTTTCGTTCGACTCACTATTCCTACTGACGGTGTGGGAAATTTGGCGCCAAAGGAACGACCGTGTCTTCAGGAACAAGGCCAAACAACCCATCCAGGTGGTCGAAGGAATTTTAGAGGAGCTAGAGTTGTGGTGCAGGGCTGGTCATGTAGACAGGTCGAGGTTGAACCAGTTTTAATGTTACGTTTCCTTTACTGTAATTACCTGGACCGGATTTACTCCTCGGCCAGGGAACCGGACTGACTTGAGGCGCCTGGCGCCCTGTAATTTCTTCTCCCCGTCTTAATGAAAAACGTGCCAAGCACGCTCTTGAAAGAAAAAAAAAACCAACGAATGACCACGTACGCAGCGAACAGCCGGGGGCAGCAGCCACATCTGGGATGGGATGGTTGCCGTCCACGAGCGAACAGCAGCCACGAGCTGCTCCTCAATCGTGGCTCGGAAGTCGCGGCACGGGCCGAAATGTCTGACGGATATGGCCACGACGACCGTACTGCCGTCATGCATGCATGTTCCGCGTATGACGATGAAGTCTGACATGGCCAATGGAGGGGCGCTCTGCTGCTGCCGCTGCTGCTGGTTTTCGCTCAACTTGATCTTTGCAAAATTTTCAACTTCTTTAGCCACGATGCACTATTGGAATGGATTCCTAGCTCGTGGCAATTAATCGAAACGAGTTCTGTGCGAGGCCACAGTGGCACGCGTGCAATATTTTTCGGTGGTTTAAGCACCGGCCGTAACAGATTGTCAAGCTCGCGTGCCAGCGTGTACTACGCGTAGCCCAGCCAGGTGTCACGCTCCGTCTCCAAATTTGCAGGAACACGCGACTGTATCCGATGCGATGCTCTATCTCCACCTCCCCCGGTCAACGCCGACCCCACCGACACGGTTCACAAGCTCCTCCTACTAGCCAGTCGCCCGGTCCTGCTACTACCTCGAGGCGAACAGACTCGCAAGCCTCAGGGACTGGTTTGTGGGCTCTCCTCAGCAACGTGTCCAGCTGTCACGCTCTCTGTTCAGTTCAGGTTTCAGGAAGACGCGGCAAAGGTAGCAAACAGATGCGAATACGCGCGATCCTCTTCACGCCCCACCGTCAACGGCTGCCTATCGCTCCCACGTAGCGCCACGTAGCGCATGTCAGGAAGGAGCTATACCTCGGAAGCAAAACAGTCTTGCCAGTCTCAGCGACTGACCTGCGGGGCAATAATGCTTCGGACCCCACTAGTCATGGAGGCGCCACGCGGCTGGGCACCGTGCTGACCTGACTAATTTCAAAACAATACCAAGGACATGACAGCGTGGCGGACGGCAATGGAACTCGGACGGCAACATCCATCTGGACATGTCATCTGATGCCTTGACCAGCATCTCTGAGAGCAAGATCACATTTCCGGATAGGCAGATAGATCGGTCGGGGTAGGGAGCTAGGAGGAGCAGAAGCAGAGGTCGGTGGGTTGGTTTGGATTGGAGCTGGAGGAGATGGGCACGCTGCTGTCGCGGCCGGAGGAGGCGGTGGCGCTGGTGAAGCTGTGGGTGGCGGCGAGGCGGATCAAGCGCCAGGTCCCGAAGGAGGAGCACTGGGGCTTCTGCTACTCCATGCTCCAGAAGGTCTCCCGCAGCTTCGCCCTCGTCATCCAGCAGCTCCTGGGGCTTCTGCTACACCATGCTCCAGAAGGTCTCCCGCAGCTTCGCCCTCGTCATCCAGCTGCTCGGCCCCGAAATCCGCAATGCCGTCAGTATACATCACCACTTCATGCTCCCTTCGAATTTCGTTCCCGTTGCTCGAATCCTGTAGTGCTGCTAGGATCCGAAGCGCGCCGCATGTGATTTGCTCTCTGTTTTTTCACCTCTTCCACGAGTTTTACGAGTGTGGGTTTCTTAACGGCCGTTGTTGCGATCGCGCAGGTGTGCGTCTTCTACCTCGTTCTCCGTGGCCTCGACACCGTCGGTTAGTTACCAAACCCCACGTAAATGCTACTGGCATTTATATTTACTTAAGTGATATTTCCTCTATTGTTAAAATTGACATTGTCACGGTCTTCTAAACACGATTTTGACTAATACTTTTTTTGCTGTAAAATATTTATAAAATATAGCTAAAGTGTGTTTTTATGAAATTATATTTCAATACGAATCTAATCATGTCATTTTCACATTTCTAAACTTAATGCATAAAAAAATATTTACAGTCAAACTTAAAAAAATTGACTTAGGACAACCTAAAGAGGACAAAAAAATTGACAATGAAAGGAGTAGTTCTTTCGGAATGTTTTGAGTGCGATTATATGATGTTGCTTGCCAACTTAATGCTTCGCCCCTTCGAATAGCTTCAATAACTAAAATGTTTTTGAATCAAACGCAGAGGATGACACCCGCATCCCGGTCGAGGAGAAGTTGCCCATCCTTCAGGAATTCTACCAGCATATCTATGACCGTACCTGGCGCTATTCGTGTACGTAATCCCTCTTCGTCCGCAGAATATGTAT
Organism: Eragrostis tef; assembly: GCA_000970635.1. Taxonomy (NCBI): domain Eukaryota; kingdom Viridiplantae; phylum Streptophyta; class Magnoliopsida; order Poales; family Poaceae; genus Eragrostis; species Eragrostis tef. Next base: position 58,904 of record LAPY01000819.1, read on the forward strand.
GCGGTCCTTGTTGCTTCATTTGATGTGGTGATGCTAACTTGTATGCTATGAATGTCCATGCAGGTGGAACAAATCACTATAGAGTGCTGATGGATAACTTTCTCTTGGTGTCCACGGCTTTTCTGGAGCTCGATCAAGGGTAAGTTTTGTTGTGCTGCCGCTTATACAAGAAACAATGACCCCTTGCTAAATATGGAGCTTTTTTTACTGGGTAGTACTGCCTAACTCAGGCTGTGTATGGATGAAACAAAATAGTGATAGTTACACAATCGGACAACTTTTTATGATGATAATGTTTGTCCTTTCTTTACTACGAATGAGAAGCAACAAACAATCACGAAATTTTAAGTCCAGAATTTCTTTAGTTGAATGCATTGCACAGTGATGTAGTATTGTCCAATACTGTTGACATAGCAGAAGTTACCATTTCAGAACTAGCTTTTTTTAAAACGTGTTTTATGTACACACTAATGCATAGGCTGCAGTGGAAGTTTTCTCCGCCGTTTTATCCTTGTTCTTGGATAATAGCTTTTTAAACAATAATCTTGTGGTGAATAGCTATACTTTGTTTTTCAGTTATCAAAAGGTAATCGAAGAAATCACTAGACGAATGGGAGCGGGAATGGCAAAATTTATATGCAAGGAGGTATGTTACATATCCATCTAAACACCAATCCTAGTCACAGTCAAATTAATTATATTATGTGCATACGCCATGAAGCACTATCTAGGTTCCATTACTGTAAACTCATTTTTCTCCTGCTGGGATTTGACATTGTCCAAGAGCACCATTGTGAATTTTGTGACCACGATCTGATGAGTAGAAAGTAGTGTGGTTAATTTTTTTTCGAACCGGGAAGACAGCGTAGTGTAGTTAATTACTCAGAACATTAATTCAAATGCTTTAATTTGTTGGCATTCACTTGATGACCATAGGACTACATGTTATGCCAGACGCAGTTTTGCCACGTTGTTTGACCGTTGTCACTCCAGTTTTCAGCTGTCATAGCATTGCATTCACCTATATATTGACCACTTCTCTGTATCAATGCGTTCATTCATACATTTTTCTTTTTTTTTAGAAAAAATCATGGCTCCTGAAATGAAGCTTTGAAGCCGGTTGTAATTCACATGAAGCCACAAAATGTTTTGTGTGCCATACCGCAACAAATTTTTTCCATGCCATTGCAATGAACCCGGAATATGATAATCAACCTGGACTCTCTAACTGAAAATTATTTGCTATCGTATTCAATATATATTCTCATCTATGCATACAGTGGTTTTGTACTTGCATTGAACAAAAAGGAAATTTTCTTTGGGCAAGAACATACTGCTAACTTGTAGAACAGAATTCCATTCTGCTTTAAATCAATGCTGATTGGGCATTGTTCTGTGCTAACATGGAACATTTTTCTTTGTATAGGTTGAAACTGTTGAAGACTATGATGAATATTGTCACCATGTAGCAGGACTCGTTGGCTATGGACTTTCCAGGCTCTTTCATGCTACTGGGACAGAGGATCTGGCTCCAGATTCAATCTCGAATTCAATGGGTTTACTTTTGCAGGTACAGAATTAGGTGGCATCGAGTCAACTCTATATTTTCACTCTCTATGTGAAATGTTTTTTGTTTTCTAGTTGCTTCCTTTACTGACAAGTATATAAACTTGTGTACTAGAAAACCAATATAATAAGGGATTACTTGGAGGACATAAACGAGATACCACAGTCCCGTATGTTCTGGCCTCGAGAGATATGGAGTAAATACGCTGAAAAATTTGAGGTATGCAATTCATTTACCCCCCCCCCCCCCCCCCCCCATATTTTAAATGACTAAAAGATCACACACCCTGGAGTTTTCATGATGCGTTATTTTATCAACCTTTCTGTGGAGCCCTGATGGTGGTTGATAGTAACTCAAATTAAATACACAAACAATAATCAATGTAGTCTTCCTCACTCAAGCTTATTGTGAAGATTGAATTATTTTGCTTCCCATAATGATACTACATGCTTTTCTGTGAAACCAGGATTTCAAATATGAAGAAAATTCAGAGAAGGCAGTACAATGCTTGAATGAATTGGTGACGAATGCACTGATTCATGGCGTAGATTGCCTTAAGTACATGGAAGCTTTGAGTGATAATGCTATTTTCCGTTTTTGCGCAATACCCCAGGTACTTTGCACATTTTGCTAGATGTCTATTGTGCAAACTAATTTTCCATATCTGTACACAATTCCAGAATGAAGAATGTACTCGCTTAACATGAATTTTCCTTTTTAAATGAAATAAGAAGATTTTGTGCCTGGGCCCTGTGGAAAATAATGTAAAACTCTGCTACAATCAGTGGAACTACCTTATAGCTCAGAATTGCTACAAAGAACCTGATATCTGTAAAGTTACCCTCGTTTATCATATAGATCAGTCCTAGATTGTGTTTCTGGTACTAGCTGTGCTTTTTGGTCATTGAACATTTCTTTCATTGATTCTGAGATGAAATCAGAGCTGTATTGTTTCATCATAGACCATCATTATGTCATATACTCGAGTTTACATGTTGGCGCAACCTTCTATAAATAATTAGCTTCTCCTATCATTTCCTTGTGCTTTCTCTTAATTATAACAATGATGAAGGCTGTCTGAGGTTGTGATTCTATCCTCTTAGGATAGACCTATTCCCACCGCAAACATAATATTATTCGCAAGTGTAGCTACCAAAAGGGTTTGTTGTTTGAATGTTGGAAGAGAGAGTTGATAAATTTTAGGTTGAATATATATGAGGCAGCAATCTCAACTCCCAGCGCTCAAAATCTAGCGCCAGAGAGAACTGCCTTTGCCAGGCAGATTTTCTGGGACTCGAAGCAAACATGCCCTTAGTTGCTATATCGTCTTGACTGCTGGAAGCTAAGACTAGCCTGTCTGTTTTATTCAATTATTCAAAACTTTTTCCCTCTAACATGTTATATACTTCTATGCTTAGTTCTTCACTAGACTGAGAAGACTCCCTTTCGGAAATTATGTTAATGAGTTGTTTATTTTTTTTCCAGAATATGGCGATTGGAACTTGTGCTGTTTGCTACAACAATGAGAATGTCTTTAGAGGGGTTGTGAAGATGAGACGAGGTAAGATATGCGACATTAAATTTCTACAATACGTACCTGCCTCTACCTCCCGTAAAACGTCTCCTTGTTCTCCATTATATCACCTGTTACACTATGCATAATGAGTCTTTTTATGGCTAAGTTCTGCAATCCATTTGTTTTGCACACTAAATTTATGTTATGCATTCTCATTGTTACTATTGCCTGATTTTGCAATTGATTAGTAATGCAACACATGTAACGCTTTTTTGAATTAATTTGTGTGTTTCGTCTTAATTAATGGGCTCATGCATGATACACTAGCAACCTATGAAATTGTACTGGGTTGTTTTGAGAAAGATGTGCACCAAAATGATGTGTTTTTTTCTATTAGATTACCTAACAGTTTATGCTATGTGGTTATATCTCTGTTTATACCTGAGCTTGGACTTTTTCACATCTTCTTCCCTCTTTAGGGCTCACTGCAAGATTGATTGATGAGACAAACTCAATGTCAGACGTCTATACTGCTTTCTACGAGTTCTCGTCATTGTTAGAATCAAAGGTACACCATGTAATTAATACGGACGTTTGCCACAGAAAACATATGGTCCAACTATAGATATGCTATTTCACGCATCATGTTTATGTTCTTGTCATTTATTTATCTGTCATTTGCTAATGTTATCCCAAACGATTAGTTTATTTAACTGTCACATGGTGTTGGCCAATGGCCATTGGTTCCAAAGGCTTGTCTGCTACTGTAGTTGTTTTAATTTGAGAGTTTATGCATGAGAATGCTTTTTATATGTTTCAGATTGACGATAGGGATCCGAATGCCGCGCTAACACGGGAACGTGTTGATACAATAAAACAAACTTGCAGGTTGTCTGGTGTGCTAACGAGAAGCTATACTGAATGATTCCGAGTTGCATTTTTGGCAGTTGGTATCTTCAGTTACACTAACTAATCTTGATTGTGCAGGGGGTACGATTCTGATAAGTCAAAATACAACCCTATGTTGGTGAGTAGCTCATAAATTGCCAAATCATACCATTATTCTATAATAGAATTAAGTTGCTTTTTCGGTCTTCTCAGGTCATGGCTCTTCTGCTGTTAGTGGCTATTGTTCTTAAAGTACCGTATGCCAAGTGATACCTCTAGGTGGTCCGTTGTCCTTGATGGAGGCTGGGGAGCACCTACACCAGGCAAGTGGTTTCGGCAACTGTTTTGTACCGTCAGATTTGTTCCTCTACCACCTGATGCTGACTCCAAGATGAATATATGTTTCTCCAGTTTCTGTCATCGTCTTCAAGGGGCTGTGAAGTTCAGAAGTGCTGACTGCAGATAGATATGGTTGCACCCTTCAGCTGTCATGATGCCATGCTAATATCAATTCTTCAGTTCTTTTTTATTCTCGACTGGTGCATTGTCGGAAGTTGTTTGGAGATGAAACTTGTAATAGCATGTATCCTAGAACATGTCTTTGTTCAGCTAGTAACCAGCACATTAGTTATGTGTTTTATTTTGTTGTACGCTTTTTCCAAATTTTGTTTCAAAAACCGGCGTGCAAAATTGTTTGCCAGAACACGATAGAGGAAGAACATTTACGTGTTGTGTTGAACTGACTCTCTAGTTGGTTAAATGGTTATGATATTGTGGTGACATAGGAAGTTTGCTGCCAGTTTGCTGGGTGAACCATTATCCTTGCTCTCAATCGATCGTAAAAAGCCAAGAAAGAGCTAATAAAGATGATGATTAACCTCCAACCACCCAATAATGTATCCTTGCTAATAAGGAAACATCTGAATGGTACGAGAACAACTACCTCGCCAGCACAGGGAAACAGAGACTCGGTAATAATCAACCTTAAGGTAAAAGGAGCTTTCTCCAGCACCATACCAACCGCCGACTACAAACTCGAATTAATTTTCAATTGAAGTCAATAGAATACAGTGCCATTGTATAATAAACAATCCTGGGCAAACACAATGCTACAGTCTCACACAAAACACCAGCTGCTGAGGTAAACTCCTTCTGGCATCACCCAGTCTTGTCCAATTCAGGTTCCATTATCCCCCTCCTATTCGTTTCTTCAATGGATCCCAGCCTCGCGGTTGTCGGAACATCTCACTTGCTCCCCGCTTCAGCTCCTTTTGATTTTGCTCCTTTCTCTGTAAATAGACCATAATTTTAACCAATTACAAATAACAAAAATTACTGCAATCGGGTTAGCAGGTAGCTTATTATCAAAACATGCGTTGTTTCCAGTTTTCCATATCCTCCATAAAACTGCCGCTACCCCTACAGTTACCAGCGCGTCATGTATTTGCCTCTGAAAGCTTTTATCCAGCTACTATTACTGGTTGCGGTGAGATGCCAAACGAGACACATACAATATTCCAAATGGATCTAGCTAACACACAATTAAGAAGAGACGGTCAATACTCTCTTTCTGCCCACAAACGGGCAGTTTTCATCGCCTTTCCACCTTCTCCTTCTTAGCGTATCTTTAATCAAAATGCTTCTTTTCAAGCATCAACCATAGGAATACTTTAATTTTGAGTGGTATTTTAATTTTTCCATAGGAACTTGTGAGGGAAATGACAATCCTGGTTTAAAGCCTGGTAAAAGGATATCACTGAAAATTTGCCATTATTCGCCAACTTCCAGTGGAGTTTACCATTTCCCCTGAAAGTTGCACACTATGGTAGCTGTTTTTTATCCTTTCCCATTGTCTCGGTTATTACCATACAAAGTTCTCCCGAACCCTTTTTTTCTCAATTCCTTTTTTCAAACACTTCGGCCACTGACTTATTTTTCTGCTGTGAGATTTTTCTGCTAGCTTCTCACTCCCTAGCCACGCATCTTCCTTGTCCTTTTTCCATTCCCCACAATTCTGTGGCAAAAAGGACAGAACAGATGTTTATAATGCTATATATGTTCCACAGCTAAAACACAGAGTTTGATCACTCCCCAAAGTAAACATAAAAACATTGGGGACGAGACATTGATGAAGGTGGACAGAGAAGCACACAATCCAAAATGTCAGACACCCTGCATGCCACAACAAATTTGCTAGATTTTTCGTACCCTCTGTTATGCAACTCAAGCAAGCAGTCCAATGTAATGTACTGTATACAAATGCAATATATGGTAGGAATGCTACAAGATTGCCTGTAACCTGCAGATCGACTCGAAGGCGAGTTCACTATCTACGCCCAAAGCAAGCCCCCACGGCGCGATGGAACTGTACATCGAAACACATTCACTACGAAACGTAGACATGTGACCCGCATCGATCTATAGAACTTGAAGGACGCCAGCACGATATATAATCAACATTATCGAAGCCGATTGACAGGTACAAGTGCTTGCCTGCCTGGCTAGCAAATATGGTTTTGTGGACAGCTAGCACAGGCGGTGTTCAGAAACAGTCGTTACCCTTGTAGCGCCTGAGGTAGTCCACAAGCGCATCCATGTACCCATCCTGCCGCCGCTGATCTCCGAGAGCTTCCTTCAGTTTGGCCGCATTTCTCGCGAACACTTTGCCTTCTTCCTCCACCAACACGCGCCGCACCGCCGCCGCGACGTCTTCTCTAACGAAGGACCCGTCGGTATCGTCCCTGGGCACCTCGACGCCGACGCCGCGCAGAGCCATGGTCCGCGCGACGAGGGGCTGGTCCACGACGAAGGGCAGCATCACCATGGGGTGCCCGAACGCGAGGCTCTCCACGGTGGAGCCCCACCCGCAATGCGTCAGGAACGCGCCCACCGCGCCGTGCGCCAGCACCCGCGTCTGCGGGACCCACCCCGTCCACACAACGCCGCGCCCGCGCGTCCGCTCCTCGAACCCGGGCGGCAGCAGCGCGGCCACGTCGGAGTCCGGCGCCGACATGCCAGCCGGCTTCCGGAACGCCCAGAGGAAGCTGACGCCGGCGAGTTCGAGGCCCAGCGCGAGCTCGTGCAGGGTGTTGGCGGGCAGCGGGGCCTCGGCGCCTCGCTTCCCAGCGCGACGTAGATGACCGACTTTGGAGGCTGGTCGTCCAACCATTTTAGGACCTCGGAACGTTCGTCGCCTGCGTCGTCGTCGGAGAAATCAGGCTGGAACAGGACTCCGGCGGGGACGGCGGGAGTTTGGAAGACGTCGGTGAGGAGGGTGAACATTCCCGGGTCGAGCTCCTCGCAGCTGCGGTAGATGACGAGGCGAGACCGCTCGATGATGCCCCACATGCGGTCCATGTCGGACACCCCCGACGCGTTGGGCCGGAACACGGTGGAGATCCACTCGGCCTCGTGCCGCCGGTACGCCACGGCCTTTGGGAACTTCGACGGGACGCCGCACCAATC
>LAPY01000819.1:93985-108220 GCA_000970635.1 Eragrostis tef
GTCGCTGCGCCACGCCGGCATCCGCTACGCCTCTTCTCGGCAACGATTCGCCCCCGTCAAGCCATGTCGAGGCACGGCGAGGGGTACTCGGTAGATGACGATGTGGCGGAGGCCTCTTCTTGACCATACGCGGGTGCAGCTCCAGCGGAACGAGGCGAGGCGACATGGCGACGGCCGCCGCGCTACGCCGCACTCCGCGCCAAGGTCGACCTCCGCCCCGCGCCCCGCTCCTCCAGCTCTGTCGCGCGCCCATCCCTGCTCAACGCGAGGCCGTGTCGCACCGACACCATGTGGCCGAGCCGCGTCAAGGAGCACTACGTGGGGCGCCGTGCCGAGAAGGCAGCGCCATGGAGCCGTGACGGGGCGCCGCGGCCACGCCCACGCCATCCTCCCGGCACAAACATTGAGCTTGCGTGTTTTGTTCGTATTTGATTCTGATTGCTTTTAGTGTTTGGTTTGGATCACATTTGTCATGTGTAAGTTCACCACTTTAGGTATTAGCCGTGTATGCTTTTTTGTCTTTTCACTTTGCTGCTGACTTTTTTTTTTTGTGATAGCATAGGAAAATGTAGCATTGCAGACTCCTGCTGACCATGGCTATTTCGAGAGGTATTTTGGCCAGTTTTTTCGAATGCATACGCAGAGGGATTGTGAGTGCGATTGTAGGATCACATATAAAACGCATCTTTTCAGGTTTCTGACCAAATGTGGGGTGACCAAAAGCAAACACCGAGATGGTTTCGTTCAGGGCTGTGAATATACAAGTATGTTTGTTCTATCTGCTGGGTTCGGTTTCGTGCTAGCTAAGTAAATACGTCGAAAAACATGTAACTTCATTGACAAAAACATGTAACTTCATTGACATGCACGGGCTAAGCAAGCGATTATGCTTGCATTTCGTTGACCGTACTGGAAATCTGGAATGAATGTTGCTGCTTTAGCCCGTGCTAAAATGACGTATTGGTAGATACACTTAGTGCAAACTGAAACAAATGGAGTATCATTATATCAGATCTGATACCCAATCAAACTGCATATAATTGTGGCGTATTTATTCACCAAAGCTAGGTGAACTACACTTTTGAAGTGAGAGCTTACATCAATATCTAAAATTCTGGAAAGGACCAATAACCACTTTGGAACAATTAACTATGCCTGGGCGCCTGTCTACTAACAACAGAAGATACTTAAATACTTTGGACCAATAATAGTATGCTTGCTGGCTGCCTACATATTCGACCATTATGTTTGTTCGTCTGTCTTCGCAAAAATCATTACTCCAACATCAAAACTTGAAACAAGCCAGGGTAACAAAAATAATCGTACAAAGTGCAGCAATACTCCACACTCCGCGCATCACCAATCTTACATATGACACATCAGACTTGCCAGTTATTGTCTCAAAAAAAAAAAGACGACTTGCCAGTTATTTTCACGAGCTCTACCTATTCAGTATGCACTCTTTGATATGCGGTAACCAATGAGGCTTCCACCGATTAGCACCATACAAGTTTTATGGTATTTTGAAATTGCGTTCGTGTTGATCTCGCGACGAGCCTCGATGGAACTAAAACAGAACTCGTAATTAGTAGTGTATCTGCAAAACAGAGATGGAGCGAAAAAGGAATATGTATACCTATGATAAAGTTCTTCAATCACATTTTGTGGAAATGATCTTGTTGCCAAAATCTCGTCAATTAGTGCAATAACCTGTACAACCAAAAATAAGTGGCCAAAATTAAAGTACATTTCCTTGCATAATGAAAATATTCAAAGCGTAACGGTATAAAAGCAAAACCGTTCCAATGATGTGAAATAGTACTCTTTGATTGATGGGTTATTGAGCCCTTTTGAATCCCATTAAGTACTATCACAATTATTTGTTAAAAAATATCACAACTATATGCAACTTACAAATGTCAAAAATAAATGAAAACAAGAAAAGAATAGGATTTGTGTGATGCAAATAAAACTAAATATTCAAATTTAACTATACACGGCTTCTCACGGTTCATAGTTAACCCATGGCTCTACTGTGATATCATTGCACCTAAGAGGAGATTCACGACAATGACACAATAATAGCTAGTAGGTTACAAGTGGAAGAGCATCATAGATTATACTACATATTTTGTTTCCTTGGAGAGGTCTGACTTCCTTTGTGAATGCCGACTAGTACTACAGGCAAGTATGCAACAGTGGATTTTACTGGCACCATGCTACCACCTTTTTTTTTTTTGAATCCATGCTACCGATTTATTGGGCAAGCACTACAGCACGTTCCTAAAAGAAACGGGAACAAGGAAACCTGCCGAAACATGAAATCCTTTCGATTAGTGCATCGCTCCCAGGAACGAGAGGAAAGCTGCCTGTATTCCCATGGCAAGATAGCCCAGTTGTTTATAATTATAAGATGCATTTGATCAAGTTAAATCTCATGGATCACCGTTATCGACAAACACGAACTGCTGAGTGGAGCGACTAGCTAGAAAAGAAGGAATCCACAAGGAGACTGAAGACGGACCAAAATTAAGCGGGACACTGAAACGGGAACAGTTACCTTCTCTTCCGGAGACTTAGGAGGCTGATCACCTTGGGAGCCGGAGTGCGCGAGGCGGCGTCGCGAGACGGCCAGGCCCTCTGCCGCGCCTGGTGAAGGAGAGATGACACGTCGGATGGCGCTTCCCGTGCGGGACGACGCGCGCAGCAGGGCGGAAGCCATCATCGTACGTCCCACCTCTCTTGCTCGCTAATTCCTGCGACGATCTCTCGATTCCCTGTCTAGGGCTGCAGCCAGGCGACGGCGGCGAAAAGAATGAAGGCTTGTAGGGGTAGTTACGAACTAACGTACCACGGTGGAGCTACCTACGCACACGGGCGGTCGAATGATCGAAAAAAAAAGTATTTTGAAAAACAGAGAGAGTATTTTATAGGGCCACCAAAAAAGATGTTATTGTTTTCTTAAGATTCGTTTCTATTTTGACTACATAACGGGTGACCTTTAGCCAATGACCACGAAACTGGGGATTTTGTTAAAAGGATCACATAATCGTTTCAGATCTTTATCACACGTATACATCTTTTTTAAATGAAATTGCCCTTGCTCCTTCTTCTTTATCGCGCCAATCCAATGAAGCATGACCGTTTGCGTTACCTCCACAGCCTCAAAGTGACTATGTCTCGTCTCCGCTGTTGTTCGCTCCCGCGCCGCCGTCTCATGCAACGCCACGTAGGATTTTTGATGAGGTGGAAGAAAGAGAGAGAAAAAGAAATAGACGGTTTGCTTTGCCAGGCAACCACCTCATAAACCTTCCTATTCTCACATAAATATTCTTTTTTCTATCCATAAATTAGAGAAGATAAAATTACTATGAGACAACTAAAACAATTATTCATTATATGTGTGGTCTTATAAATCGTCTTATGATTAGGTGTCATTAATGAGACCGTCTATGAGACAACACCATTGTACCTGCCCTTAGACTCTTAATATTTGGGATCCACGGGTAAATTGGACGAACTCAAGAGTTCCAGACTGTATGTAATTCCAACGGTTTTCAATAGTTCCAATTACTTTCAATTTTTCCATCTTCTAGGAGACTAGAACTGAGATATGCCCTCCAACAAGAGGTGAAATGTCCAAAAGTGTCCATAGTGACCCCCAATGGATTAAAGTGGTACGAGGTTCTACAAGAAAAAAAGCAATAAAAGATGCCCAACCTTGTATCAAATATGTGCAGGCCAATAACATCAAGAGACTGCCACATGGTACCCTAACGAGGTCCTACGCGTCAAGACACCACCTAACAGGTTACCTTTCCTCAAATATACTCGGAACAGACATAATAAAATCTGAAGCATATTGCAGCATCAATTGCTAATGTCTACAGAGACGACAACAATAACACCATGAGTGATCAAAGCAGTTAATCCCAACAAATTCACTTTCAAACATAGAAGCGTGCAACATTAAGGGTCAATCTACATCTAGACCACCATATCATAGACCCAAACGGACACCAGATACAATCTGTAAGAACCTGCATCAGCGAGCCAGCTCTGAACCTTAGCAACAGATAAACTCTAGAAACCTGCAAGAAATTAAACAATTCCATAAGTCACAAAGTCATTTTACATTTTTAAAGTGTAATTCAAATACTAAAAGTTAATTTATTATGTGTATTATCAGAGATCCCTAACTTACTATGGCCTACACCATAGAATGCAGCATATATGATGACATGATGAAATAAGTTAGCAAAAATAAAAAAATCCATCTTAATAGCAGCACTATAAACCATATATCACACCAAGATATCGAAAGATAAATAATTTTAGTTGTTTAACTAGTTAAAGTAGAAATTAACCATAAACAAGAAATAACAAAATTGTTGACCTAGGAACTGATAGGAAATCAGTTGGCAAAATCTTCAACGGTGGAGTACGATGGGCAGGGATTCATCCCTTGTCCCTGTAGGGCGTCCAAGGGGCCTGAAATACTTTTTTCTAAAAAAAAAAACACCTCGCTGAAACAAGTATTGAATCTGCTACACACTAACATTTATCTTCGTAATGTACCATCTAATGAGACCGTATATGAGACAACACCATTGTAGCTTCTCTAATATTTTTGAAAACACAATACAAACGCATATACTAATGACACACACAGTCTTAGCGTTGATTGCTGTGTTAGCGCTTTCCTCTTCATATGTGCCTTACTTCGTGCGAAAATTGCTGTGTCAGCGTTGATTGCTATCCACACTCAGACCGACGTGGCAAGTCACGTCACCGATGCCCTTTCTCCCCCACTACGACCAGTTCGGCACGACGGCGAGCACTGCGCTGGTCCGTCCGCTCATTCGCCTCGGAGGAGCTCGCTATACCACAGGTCCACAGCCTCCAAAACCACAATTATATAACCACCGTCCCTTGCACCTGTCCAGACCTTTTGCCCCCTCCCTCCTCCCCACCTCTCGTTTCTCTCCGCCTCCGCCTCCTCACGCGCGCTCGCGCGCCCGTGCCGGCCGCCCAGATCTAGGGTTACACGCGTCCCCGCGAAGAAGATGAGCAGCCCCCATGGCGGCCTCGACGAACAGATCGAGCGGCTCATGCATTGCAAGCCGCTTCCGGAGCCCGAGGTAACGCCATCTCCGTCGCTCGTTGTCCTTGGTTTCCTGTGAGGGGTGCTCGCCAGATCTGGCGGAATTGCGGGGCGCTGGGCCGGGTCCCGGGGGAGATCGGGACTCTGGACGCGTTCCGCTGCTGGTTTGTGCGGAAATGGCTGACGGGGGGAGCGTTTGGTTTGCTCAGGCGGCTGCCAGCTGGGGGTGTGTATGTCACCGGGGCTGGGCGTGATTTCTGGATGTGGCACGAGGCCTGCGTTTCGCGGATTAAGGTGTCGTGGGACGAGAGAACGGAAAATTGACTTTTTTTTTTCTTCGTCTTAGAGCTCACTCTGCCTTTCCGGATTTGCCTGAAGGAACCGAAACCCCGATGTCTGCCCATTTCCCCGAGATCTTTGATAACGGCGTAACTTTTCTCACCCGATTTATGCCACAGAGGAGAATGTTAGCCACCTAGCGGCCTTATAACTCCTCCAAGATGTCAAAAATCAAACCTTTTGTGATTAGTGGATCCATTTGCAATTCTAGCTAATTTGCGATTGCCCTGATTTGCTCTGCTGGGAAGGAAATTCTGACTGGGTGCATTTACTGTACAGGTCAGAGCGCTGTGTGACAAGGCAAAGGAGATTTTGATGGAGGAAAGCAATGTTCAGGTGTGCTGTTCATATCTCTAGGCACTATGATATTCACCTCAGCATGGGCCATGGATATTTATTTTACTATACTTGATATATGTATTCTTTCAACACATCTTGTGCAACAACTGGCTAAATAAGGATCATGTACCAAACCTTACAATAGTTTGCAATACAGTGAATGTTGAATCAATGAACACAACCTATGATAAAAATGTTGGGATTATACCTAGTATTTTTTTCCTGATATGCTTCCAACTGTATTCTAGACTGGGCAATCTCTGTATCATTTTTGTCAACTTTCTATGTCTTCAAATTCTTCTTTCAATTGGCATGCAAATGGAAGATACAATGCTAAGTTGTAGAGCATTGGCCAAACATTTTCATACTAGAGGATGCGATGTACTCGTTCAGATCATTTTACCTTTTAGATGAATATTCAGAGATGTAGTTCTTATTCGTTTGCGTTATGTGACTTTTGACGATTGTTTGGCATATTTGCAGCCTGTAAAGAGTCCTGTCACAATATGTGGTGATATTCATGGACAATTTCATGATCTTGCTGAACTCTTCCGGATTGGTGGAAAGGTATCTTTTGTTTACTTCACATTCTTCTGTCTCTTTGATCCATGAAGATCAGTCCTGATCTCGATATCTTGACATTTTCTTCTTCTTACCAGTGTCCAGATACAAACTACTTGTTCATGGGAGATTATGTTGACCGTGGGTACTATTCTGTTGAAACTGTCACGGTAAGAGCACTTTCAGGACACTAACATCATTATAGTCTTATGCTAGCACGATAACACAGTTCCTTTACTTATATCGATCAAATGGACCATTGGGGTGCAGTGTGCACTCTATAGCTGATCATATTTGTATTTTGGTGGCATGCATAAATTTCGAAACCTTGCACCTTTACCGCCTCATGATACTAATGCACCCCTGTAAACGAACAGCTTTTGGTGGCTTTGAAAGTTCGCTATCCTCAGCGTATCACCATTCTTAGAGGAAACCATGAAAGTCGACAGGTATTTCGTTTTTGCTGCATCTCTTCTTTCTCTGTTATCAGCTTGTGTAAACTTGCAATTTTAGTTGAATGCTAATTTATTTGCAGATTACTCAAGTCTATGGATTCTATGATGAATGTTTGAGGAAGTGAGTACCTTTTATCTGGTTAATTTTCTGTTATTATGCCCTGGAAATTCTTCTTGATTCCTGTTTTGTAGCACTAAGCAATACTTAATGAGAAAAACGGTTTAATGACTAATTTACTGAAAAAAAATCAAACTCCTTACTTGTACTTGAAAACAGGGCGTTCTAGAACTTTTTCTTTGTTTAGACATGCCTATGCCGAACCAACATATTGATGTACCATGTTAGAAGTTGAGTAAATCTACTTTTTCCAGTTACTGTGTAAATCCTTTTTGTGGTTGGTACTGTCTGTAGCTTATAAGTTTTTATGTGATAATTTATGAAACTTAGTGATCTTCTAGTCCTATGTCTGAATAGTGTTGAGTGTTGATGAGTCCGCCATTCTATTTTTAGTGAAATATAAGTTTATGAGAATCCCATTTTTTGTGCATTTCAGGTATGGAAATGCAAACGTGTGGAAAACCTTTACAGATCTGTTTGACTACTTCCCTTTGACGGCATTGGTATGTAATGCTGTATTTCTTGTCTGGAATGATTTACATGCCTCTCTAGTGAAATTGACATTCTAGCTGTTCAATGTCATAGGTCGAGTCAGAAATATTTTGCTTGCATGGTGGACTGTCACCATCCATTGAGACGCTTGACAACATTCGTAACTTCGACCGTGTCCAAGAAGTTCCTCATGAAGGTCCAATGTGTGATCTTCTGTGGTCTGATCCAGATGATCGATGTGGTTGGGGTATTTCTCCCCGTGGTGCTGGGTACACCTTCGGACAGGTATGGAATTTTGTTGGTTGATTATAATTTTGTGGTGCTTTTTTACTGACACCACAAGTTCTGCTGTTACAGGATATATCTGAGCAGTTCAACCATACCAATAACTTAAGACTTATTGCCAGAGCTCACCAGTTGGTCATGGAGGGATTCAATTGGGCTCACGTAAGTATCAGTTCCTTAAATATATGCTTGCTTGTGGTTTCAGTACTATGTTTGACTAATAGTTTCATACCTTTATTACATTATACAGGAGCAAAAAGTTGTCACCATATTTAGCGCACCTAATTATTGCTATCGCTGTGGGAACATGGCATCAATCTTGGAAGTGGATGATTGCAGGGAGCATACTTTCATCCAGGTAATGTTCTTTGCACCATCTCACCAACGGGCCTTATGATCATTTATAACTTAGCAATCATAGAAATGAAATTGTTTTCCTTGCGCATCAACCAAACAAGTAAAATGTTTGAATTGATTAGATTTACATATTGAGGACATAGCTTGGAAGATGAAAATATAATTCGGGCCAGTCGCAGTTTGGAATTGCAAATTGAATGGCTTATAAACGATACTTTATTAACAACTTGATACTTTGTTATCATGGCCATTGACAGCTCTTGTGCCATGTAACATTGATTTCATTTTTCTTCCTCTGTTCTTCATTAATGTTTACTTTTGTGGCGTCTTATGGATTGTCATGTGTCATTCTGCAGTTTGAGCCAGCCCCAAGAAGGGGAGAGCCAGATGTAACTCGTAGGACACCTGACTATTTCCTGTGATGAGAAAAAATGATGTGGATCTGCAGCTAAAGGTTTGATAGATAGGTGAAGTTTCCTGGTTGCAGATATTTTTTGCTCGAATCCCCCTGTGTGCTATTCTTATTATTTTTGCCCATGGTGCTCTGGCTATTGCGAGTTGCTTTGCTGCATCGTGATTCAAGTGTATACCTACTGCTGGAAGGATTCATTGTGTTCTCACTTATCTCTAACTGGTTGATGCTTTTGGCTTGGGGGCTGCAGTGGTGAGTTGAAGCATCAAGCAGCAATTTGTATTATGAGAGGAAACCATTCCCTTTGTATTCATTTTCTTCCCCTTTCTTTCTCACTTGTTTCACCTTTTTTTTTTCTTTTTTCTTTTGTGATTCTTGTGGAGGTGAACAATTGTATGGTTCTGTGCCGGGCCATTAGTTTTTTTCCTGACTGTATCTCGATTTGCCGTATAGAATTACATTTCATGTAGTCAAGTATCATCTTCTGCATTCCGCACTCTTCCCCTTGTTTCGTTTTGGTTTTTAGTTTTTTAATGGCTTGGCTGGACGAACACCGTTGATACCTGGGACAGTGAAACTGATGGTCTGATTTGCTCCCGGCTCATACGCATTGCTGATCTACAGCAATACAATCGAAGACTCTATTGGAACATTTGTTTATCTGCAATCTGTATTTAATCCGATACCGTTGCTTTCTTGATGACTAGAAAGCAACCATCCTTAGATGCCGAAACGTGCTATGCCGTACTGAATATTTGATCATCTGTGGAATGAATCTATTTGTGGCATATATACGAGCAATTGACAGAATTCCCGTCCTGATTCTCACAGCAAAAAGCTGCGTATCTTTCAGATTTTGGAGCGCACACTGGACTGCTTCTCTGGGTCTTCTTTCAACTGTTAACTGATGGGATGAATAGCTGAGACGGATCTCATCTATGTCGCCATCGGTGGTTTGGTGTCTAGAATTTGTTTTTTTTTCCGTTGAAAAGGCAGAACATAGCTTCCAGAAGGCCATACCTGGTTCTTGTGCCCACAGAACGTGTCATGTCTGCGGCCGCAGCTGGTAGCTCATGGCAATGGACAGGGTTCACGTCTCTGGATTCGTTGGGAATCAGCTGGCAAATTGCGATTGGTTACTTCGTCCATTCTCCCGCATCGCTTTCGCCACCAGCCAATTCATTTCTGGTGACTCTGGTCGCAGGATTATAAACACATTCTCAAATGAAATTGAATTGGCATTCAGATTTCAAACTTCAGCTTTCAAAATTGCTCGTCATCATCAGCCTTGAACTTCGCAGAAAATATGCCTTCACACTCTGTTCTCATTTCTCCTGTCCTGCTATGCTATGATGACAACATATTCGTATGTAAGAACCAGAACATGCAAGTCGCATCCTCGTAAAGGGTCCGCCAACACAAACAAGCAAGGCAAGAAAAGTCGTTTCTTTGCGTTCAAGTGTTGAATTCAATCCAGTACTGTTAGGAAGCACTATTAGTAGTGCTCTTGTCGGTCACTGGTCTCACAAAACGATATTTATAACATAATACATCAATACTACCTGATTGCTACTAAACTGCTCTACAGTAACACCACCATTCCGGGACAGCTAAGCAAAAATACAATACAAAAAGAAAAAACCGAGATCAGGGATTTACAGCCTCATAAGATGTGATGTCTTACGAGTTTGAACACCGCGTTGGGAGCTCCATAAAGAGAATAAAAAAATATATGATACCTTGTAGATTGGCTACAAATTCAAATGGGTGAATATGGCTGGCACCAGGTCCACCACGGACCACGCAAGGCTGGCGTATTGGACGAACCTGATGCCAGTGTCCACATTGTAAGCCTTCTGGGGGAAAAGGGAGAAGACCTTCTGCAGATAGCCGGCCTGCTTGGCATCAGCCTTGTTCTTGCTGTTGTCAACCTTGAGCGCCGGAACATAGCAGGACGATACAATGGGGATTCCCAGGGTGTTGCACATGACGGGCAGCAGCCACTTGGACAGCGCTTTGCTGCAGAATTTCACAACCAAGATGGTTGGGATCCCGACCAGGACACGCCCGACAAACGCAAGGAGAGGCAGTTGCGGGCTGAAGATGAGAGGAACGTCAGGTGTGTGGAAATGGAAGTAAGTTTGCTGAATGCCGAAGACCTGCATCAGGCATGTGGAAAATAATGTCAGAGGTAAATCATATAATTCAGAATGATAACAGGTTTATAAATCAACATAAGAGGAAGACCTAAAGATTTTCTTTTTTTGAAGCACATGCATAAGAGATACCAAGATAGAGATTGAACTAGCAAATCCTATTATAGAAAAATTTTGTGCTGCATAATTTATTTGGCACAAAAGTATTTGGTCATTGATATACATTTGGTTGTTCAAGTTCAGAACCAAGAGCATGCCATGTCATTTTATCTTAAATTACTTTGGTTTCCAGTCTAAGACCAATGAGAAGAATCACAGATTAATCTTCAGTTTGACCAGAATCCAGTACGACATGAGCAGCAGATTTCGGCCTTTAGGGGGCAATAAACTTCTTGGTCAAGTAATTATGAGTCAGAAACAGAATTCTTACAATTCCGAAAGCAACTCCGTTGAATGCTGTATGGTATTCAAAGCTCGGAGTAGGGAACTCTGGCTTTGGATATGCAAAGCACATCAATAAAGAAAGGCCTGCCCAGAAGGATGAAACTGCAAAGGGGGGAGATTGTGAGGATACTTTTCAACTTTCAATATCACATATTATGTGCCACAAAGATTGGCAGTACAAAAGCAATGAGGTGTATGGACATACCGTTTTGCCCAGCGACAACAAAGGCATCAACATGGTCATGGACAACCAACCAGAATGCAAGGATGATGATGCCAAAACAGATCCCAGCAATAACATCGGTTAAGCTGTGCATACCCAAATATATTCTTGCTGTCAATTTCAAGAAAGCCAATCGTCAGTACTCAGTATATATCTGTAAGCTGATAAAACGGTAACCTAAAGATCTCAGACTCACCTATGCCAACTAGCATAACAAGCAGGAAACCAAGAGATAGACCAGCAGCGATCATAATACTGCCATGTGGTCCATATGTGAGGACATAATGCAAAAGGTATCTGCATTGATCAGAAGTAGTATTAGCCATGAATTCCTTTCGAGCTTCCCTTATCCAGATAAGAAAATGAGCGTACCCCATCAAACAAACAGTATTCAGGGCATGCGATGAAGGCAGACCATACTCCATGGCGTTTTCTTTCTCATCTTCAGTAGCTGTTACTCTTCTAACTGGAGGAGAGCTTGGCCGAGGAGCTGACACTAAGTCCTGTGCTTTGCTGCATCGTGATTCAAGTGTATACCTACTGCTGGAAGGATTCATTGTGTTCTCACTTATCTCTAACTGGTTGATGCTTTTGGCTTGGGGGCTGCAGTGATGAGTTGAAGCATCAAGCAGCAATCTGTATTATGAGAGGAAACCATTCCCTTTGTATTCATTTTCTTCCCCTTTCTTTCTCACTTGTTTCACCTTTTTTTTTTCTTTTTTCTTTTGTGATTCTTGTGGAGGTGAACAATTGTATGGTTCTGTGCCGGGCCATTAGTTTTTTTCCTGACTGTATCTCGATTTGCCGTATAGAATTACATTTCATGTAGTCAAGTATCATCTTCTGCATTCCGCACTCTTCCCCTTGTTTCGTTTTGGTTTTTAGTTTTTTAATGGCTTGGCTGGACGAACACCGTTGATACCTGGGACAGTGAAACTGATGGTCTGATTTGCTCCCGGCTCATACGCATTGCTGATCTACAGCAATACAATCGAAGACTCTATTGGAACATTTGTTTATCTGCAATCTGTATTTAATCCGATACCGTTGCTTTCTTGATGACTAGAAAGCAACCATCCTTAGATGCCGAAACGTGCTATGCCGTACTGAATATTTGATCATCTGTGGAATGAATCTATTTGTGGCATATATACGAGCAATTGACAGAATTCCCGTCCTGATTCTCACAGCAAAAAGCTGCGTATCTTTCAGATTTTGGAGCGCACACTGGACTGCTTCTCTGGGTCTTCTTTCAACTGTTAACTGATGGGATGAATAGCTGAGACGGATCTCATCTATGTCGCCATCGGTGGTTTGGTGTCTAGAATTTGTTTTTTTTTCCGTTGAAAAGGCAGAACATAGCTTCCAGAAGGCCATACCTGGTTCTTGTGCCCACAGAACGTGTCATGTCTGCGGCCGCAGCTGGTAGCTCATGGCAATGGACAGGGTTCACGTCTCTGGATTCGTTGGGAATCAGCTGGCAAATTGCGATTGGTTACTTCGTCCATTCTCCCGCATCGCTTTCGCCACCAGCCAATTCATTTCTGGTGACTCTGGTCGCAGGATTATAAACACATTCTCAAATGAAATTGAATTGGCATTCAGATTTCAAACTTCAGCTTTCAAAATTGCTCGTCATCATCAGCCTTGAACTTCGCAGAAAATATGCCTTCACACTCTGTTCTCATTTCTCCTGTCCTGCTATGCTATGATGACAACATATTCGTATGTAAGAACCAGAACATGCAAGTCGCATCCTCGTAAAGGGTCCGCCAACACAAACAAGCAAGGCAAGAAAAGTCGTTTCTTTGCGTTCAAGTGTTGAATTCAATCCAGTACTGTTAGGAAGCACTATTAGTAGTGCTCTTGTCGGTCACTGGTCTCACAAAACGATATTTATAACATAATACATCAATACTACCTGATTGCTACTAAACTGCTCTACAGTAACACCACCATTCCGGGACAGCTAAGCAAAAATACAATACAAAAAGAAAAAACCGAGATCAGGGATTTACAGCCTCATAAGATGTGATGTCTTACGAGTTTGAACACCGCGTTGGGAGCTCCATAAAGAGAATAAAAAAATATATGATACCTTGTAGATTGGCTACAAATTCAAATGGGTGAATATGGCTGGCACCAGGTCCACCACGGACCACGCAAGGCTGGCGTATTGGACGAACCTGATGCCAGTGTCCACATTGTAAGCCTTCTGGGGGAAAAGGGAGAAGACCTTCTGCAGATAGCCGGCCTGCTTGGCATCAGCCTTGTTCTTGCTGTTGTCGACCTTGAGCGCCGGAACATAGCAGGACGATACAATGGGGATTCCCAGGGTGTTGCACATGACGGGCAGCAGCCACTTGGACAGCGCTTTGCTGCAGAATTTCACAACCAAGATGGTTGGGATCCCGACGAGGACACGCCCGACAAACGCAAGGAGAGGCAGTTGTGGGCTGAAGATGAGAGGAACGTCAGGCGTGTGGAAATGGAAGTAAGTTTGCTGAATGCCGAAGACCTGAATCAGGCATGTAGAAAAATAATGTCAGAGGTACTCATCCAGATCATATAATTCAGAATGATAACAGGTTTATAAATCAACATAAGAGGAAGACCTAAAGATTTTCTTTTTTTGAAGCACATGCATAGGAGATACCAAGATAGAGATCGAACTAGCAAATCCTATTATAGAAAACTTTTGTGCTGCATAATTTATTTGGCACAATAGTATTTGGTCATTGATATACATTTGGTTGTTCAAAGTTCAGAACCAAGAGCATGCCATGTCATTTTATCTTAAATTACTTTGGTTTCCAGTCTAAGACCAATGAGAAGAATCACAGATTAATCTTCAGTTTGACCAGAATCCAGTATGACATGAGCAGCAGATTTCGGCCTTTAGGGGGCAATAAACTTCTTGGTCAAGTAATTTCGTATAACTTCGTATAAT